>JAFIDM010039717.1:0-15319 GCA_023159025.1 Thereuonema tuberculata | reverse complement strand
TCATGTTTATTTTCCTGTAAATTTATCTAGAGTAGCCTTAATTAATAAATAAAATATTCGTTTGTATGTCTACATAAAACTTTGGAATACCTTCGTACATCTGTTTCACTGATCGTCAAGTCAGAATCAGTCCAATCTTGATAGAGAATTTCAATCTATTATCAACGATTGAATCTACTGTCTTTGAAAAGATATCAGCCTACTCCTTGCTGATCAACACCAACAAGCATAAAATAACCGTACCAACCTATGAAATGAGATCGCACTTATTGATACAATCATATTATTATTTCCTTCCTTTCATCGACTTTGATCAACTATGGACCACGGGCTAGCCCTACCTGACAACGTCAGGGTGAGGCTAGGGTATACAAGAAGGGGGACGAGATTCACATCCCGTCCAGAAATAATCTGAGATAGTAAGTCCCAAGGGAGAAACAGACGAAACACAGAAGAAGAAAGTAAAAGCCATGCCAACGCCGGGATTCGAACCCGGGTTCTGACACATCGGCCACACGGCAGAACGCCATTTAGACCGCTCGGCAGTGCCGGAACGGCTTTATTATTATTTATATTAATTCCTTTTGCGTTTCGCTGCTCAATAAATTATTTGCCAATTTTCTTTTGCATTTCTTAGTTTGATTATTATTGAGACACTTTTCTACATTAGATTGATTTTCTTTATTGGAAATTAACTTGAAAGTCTATAGACTTACTCACTCTAAGTCAAGGAACTGATACGAGAATCCACTAATTAAAATGCAGTAGAAGATAAGTTAATAACTCATATAAACTTTAAGTCTGAGGTATTTTTCACTGAAATTTCCCCATGTCATTTAAAGAAGTTTTTGCAATCAAAATTACGTTTGTTTCAAGACATACCAAGGCTTTTTTTTTTGTAATTAAGGATTACAATATTCATTCTAAACATAAATAATTAATGTAATAATATTTATAATAAGGGCTTTTTCCTTCCTTCCTTTTATCGAATTTGGCCAACTAGGGACCACGTAACTAGCTCAACCTGATAACGTCAGGACGAGGCTAGTGAAATTCAAGAAAGGGGGGACGAGAATTATACCCTGTCCAGGATAACCCTGAGATAGTAAGTCCCAGGTGGGAAACGGACGAAACACAGAAGAAGAAAGAAACAGCCATGCCACCACCGGGATTCGAACCTGGGTACTGGCGCATTGGCCACAACGGCAGCCCGCCGGCTAAACCGCACGGCCACACCAGCACGGCTAAGGGCTTTTTATTAGGGTTTTCTTTTTTTATATATAGATATATAGACTACAGTTAAAATTACTTGGAGCCATTTTTTTCCAGTTTTTTTTCTCTCCCAAGTAACAGTACAACTCTTGTGAGACTCCCGACTGAAGACAATCAATATTATTATTATTGATTGCCTGGACAGAATATGGGCAGTTGGGTTACTTGGTGTGACAGTATCGTCTCCGTACAATTTTAAAGACGGATTTAAAATGATAACCTTTATTTGAGATAAATAACAAAATGTTATATTTTAGACCTCCGAATTCTTTGAAAACAATATCTTTTTTTTAAAAAAAAGAAGAAAAATGACAGCTTCTTATAAAAAATGCGATAAAGGAAAATTCTAGCGTTTTTAACCCTTTGCGGTCTTATGTCGACATATAATCGACATTGAGGAAATGCCAGTCTGGTCCATTGTCGATATATAATCGACAATGTCATTTTTGGATGCTGGCGTTGTCTTTTGTCGACAATAAACCGCTGTGGAAGTCATATGCTATTTCTAGTGTCTTTTGTTGACGTTTTGCGCCATCTATTGAGCATCTGCTAAAATATTTTGTGGAAAAATCAGCCGAAATGCCTGTTGGGAAACCAAAATGGCAGGTCCTTCGTCGAGCGTTCCTAACATGTGTAAACGAAAGCGCTGTAATGTTTAAGATGAATATTTTGAAAATAAAAAGCACAAAGATTGTATAGTGTGCAGTAATAGAAAAGTAAAAGGAGGAAGGAAAGAAACATTATTATTGTAAAACCTGCACATTTCTTTCTGCAATGTGTCCAGGAGAATGCTTCAATAGATTTCACATAATGATAAATTTCAAAAATTATTAATTTTTTCTTATAATTTAACTTTTATATATCTGACTTCTATTGTAATTTTCTATATTTTAACATTAAATCTTAAAAAAAAATCTATAGTTTTGAAAAAAAAGACGTTTGTCATTTCGCTCCCCCCAACACCCTTAAAAATACGAAGTCCTGGCTGTGGACATTTTGGGATTTGCCTAAGACCGCAAAGGGTTAAATGAATTATGGAAGAATGCATATGTTAGTCATTTTACTGTCAAGTTCGTTTTAGAAAAACAGATTATTTAGCGTGAGACTCGTTTCTGCCTTAAACTGAGTTTGGCACAGACAGTTTTTAATATTTCTTTAATGATGTTAGGATTGACTTAGTAAATTTTCGTCCAGTTCGAAAAATACCGTCCTTCTTTCAGTAAAAAATAAATTGCGGAAAATAGCAATAAATTGCAATAATTCCTTAAAGTGTTTGGAGCAGTTTTGAGCTTTTTTTTATTTTTTAACTTTTTTATTTATATTTGAGCAATTTCATTGATTCTTGGTGCCGTATTCAAGTTTCTGAGAGCCGACATGTGATTTTTGGAGCTTCTCATTTGTCGATTGACGATGTTTGAGTCTCGTAAACTATGTAGGCAGTTCCTAGGAGTGACTACCTGATCATCAGACCGCACAGCTTCAAAATAAAAAAATACTAAAAAGCGAGAACACAGTACAAATTCAAGAACATAAACGAAATTGAATTACAACACTTGATTTAATTCGAAAAGTGAAAGTCGAGAACTTTCTAAAGATGATATTTGTAAATATTAGAAAATGAGTTGAAATTTTATTTTTATTATCGTATTCTTTGTTTGCTGACTTTTCCAAGAAAAACAATGTGTCTTAAGGCAGTAGAGAATTGAAAGCTGAGGAAAATTGAATACAAATGTGCCATTGCCATATTTTGGGTAACCGAAATGTTAATTTGAGGTCTCAAAATAAATTGTTTTGTTTCACTACAATTTTTTCCCTGCTGTTCCAGCATGGTATCTAGATGCCATAAATAGTGCTACCAAGACAGGAAATGGCTCAAAAAATATTAAATTAATTAATTAAAATTTGGTCTGCTGTTAGACATTTGACATGCCCATCGCGGATGTTACCAGTATTTGACATACGCATAAACTTAAAGCAACTGGTGAATGAATAAGAAATGAGCAAATATCTAATAATCGTAATTAGTTGTATGGCATAGATCAGATTCTATTACAAGAAGCAAAATTTTCATGTCAAAATTTTGAAAAAACTCGATAATTCAAGTCAAAGCGGTCATCTTGGTTCGGACGTTACAAGCATTTGGGACATGGTTTTCAATAAAAAAGAGGTTTCACAAATGTAGATAAAAAGTTGCTTTCTACAGCAAAATATTCTTTACAGCTTAAACATCTTAATAAATACTAAAAACGAATTTAAATTTAGCTTACTGATTCTTTTACAGAGCCCAATCTCTGAATGTCGGACGTTACAGATTTTGACAAAAAAGAAATTTTCCATTACAACTTAGGCTTAAATTAAGAATTCTAGCACCCTCTGAAGAAATTAAATTTGCACAACTAAATAAAACAGTAAACAGCCCACTAAGCCCAATTTTGATCATTAAACAATGCAAAAAGTATAGTATAAGATTGATTGTTTCGGACGTTACAATTTGACATACACAAAACTCAATTCAAGTCGGATTTTTGAAAGGAAAATGTTCTTCTTTGCAGTCGGTCAGATATCTCCCTTTGGTGGGAATTGTTGGAGCTAACTTAAAACTAGGTTTTACAATTTATTCCACATCAGAAACGCTTCTAGAAGTGGAGCTATGCTAATTCAATGACAACGTGATTTGCTCAGTTAACATCGCGGCTGTCAAATTTAGGCAATTTTTGCTAGTTTCATATTTAAAATTAGGCACTTAAACCATTTTTATTATGGTTTTTATTGCTTTTCTTGTTTTTTTGAACATTTTAAGACTAGGTAATACACGGTTTTTTTTTTTATTAGGTTGTAATAATGAAACTTTAGCATTTTAAAAAAACCCAGTTTCTAAACTCCCCAGAATATGGCAATGGCATAAATATATTACTTAAATTTGAATCATTTCTAGACTTCCAAAAAAAAAACCCTGCAAAATTACATTATTGATGTTAGTGAATTTCAGTAATTTATTTAAAAAGTAATTTTTACAGATTTATATCTGCATATAAAAACTTGATGAAATAGGGCTATTTTATTTTTTATTTTTTTTTTGCCTTTATTTTAATATAACCTCTATACATTTTTGCATTATCAATTAACTCAAGTTCGACTTTTTTTTTTTCTTTCTTTAAAAGTTGTTTTGATTAATTGTTTAATACACTGAAATTCCTAGATGATACAAGATTGAAATAATGCCTTCAAATGTTTACGAAATGGTTTAAGAAAGAAAGAATATTGAGTTGAATTTAATACATTTCTTGAGTTTTACTTTTAAATGTCCAAATTGTCTGACGGTAGAAAATACCGATAAGTAATTAATATTTGTTTGATTGGAATTATGAGCTATTGCCCCCTGGACTGACTAGCTTTGAAATATGAAAAGTCTGGCAAGGCCATTCCAAAAATAGGCCTCATTGAATGAAAGAGGCCCAGGCAGGGTCCAACCCATTCACTGCTCCACTCCAATGTGTAAATGCCTTCGTATCCAGGAGTACATTTTGTTTTAATTACAAAACAACTTCAAGGAAGATTGAAATGCGACCTTCTAAATAAAAAACATCATTTCTTAACGTTGTTTAATTCTAATTTAGATTTATTTTGTAAAAGTTAAAACTATCCTGTTTTGTAAGATTAAAAAAAAAATAAAAAATATACGAATAGTTTTTTACGGACCGAATGAATCATAAACGATCAGATCTTTCATAACTTAATTAAAGTTATGAAAACGTATCATAAATAAATGTATTTGATATCACGTAAACATATCGAAGGTTACAGTATTCTATCCCTAGTGGTTCACTTTTGTCAAATGGTTTGCTTAAACAGAACTAGCACGTTCGATGTTATAGGTTGATCATTAAGTTGGTTATCCATTTAATATACCTGTAATACTTAGTAATTTTGATAATTCAATAATAAAAATAATGTAAATGAAATTAAGCTATTATGGAGATAGTGTATGTAAATTAATACATATTTTATGAATTCCAATTTTTATTAGCTATTTCTTTCTGATCGTCTCATGCGTAGTGTGGCATTTCCTGCATTTGTCGTCATGTGTGTGTTTGCGTCGTGTAGGGTGTGATTGTTCTACTTGCGTGTGGGGATGACTTGGACCTGTATCGCGATCATGAACCCTTCGGTCTCCCCAAACAGCTCGCCACTTGTCAGCCCTCTGTTCGACGCTTCCATGTCGACATGAGGCTGGCTGAGTTCGTAGTAATGTCTGCCATGGAGTTCCTTACGAGCCCATGATTCACGCAGCTGCTGAGAGTGGGTGTTAGGGGTGGTGAGTGTTGGAGAAAGGTTTTCGAAGTCCAGAGGTGTGAGGTGTGTGTCAGCCTTGACAATGGCTGAGTGGAGTGAGGAGTGTTGTGCTCTTTGGTGGAAGTGTTCCCTAAGTGTATGTACTTGTTTTGCATGTAAGGTGATGAGGTTGACGAGTCCTCGACCTCCCTCCTTGCGTGGAAGAGTCATCCTTTCTGTAGCTGACTTGGGGGGGGTGCATGTTGTGTTTCTTGAATGTAGTGCGTGTTGTACGTTGTAGTGCTTCGAATTCGGTGTTTGTCCATGGAATTATGCCGAACGAATATGTTAGTGTGGGGACGGCAAAAGTGTTGATGGCTTTAATTTTATTTCTGGCGTTGAGTTGTGTTTTGAGGATGTTTTGAATGCGAGCACGATATGTGTTCTTGAGTGCATTTTTGATGTTTGTGTTGTCAATGACGCGCGCTTGCTGGAATCCAGATACTTGTAGGTCTCTCCCTCTTCCATGGATTGGATGGCCCACCTATGGTCCAGTTCAAAACCCTCCAAATTCGTAGTCTTCCCGCTTGTTATATGTAGCTTGCGGCATTTGTCGAATCCAAATTCCATCCCAACGTCTTTGGTGAACTGTGTGGTGACTTGTAGTAAATTAATAAGTTGTGCGTTGTTTGTGGCATAGAGTTTAATATCATCCATGTAGACTAAGTGTGTGATTTTATATGGTGTCAGAGTGCCTGAGGTGAGCTTATAACCGTGTTTTGTATTATCTAGTATGTGGCTCAGTGAATTCAAGGCGAGGCAAAACAAAAGAGGACTCAAGGAGTCTCCCTGGAAAATACCTCTCCTTATGGGAATGGGATCTGTAGTGTTGGAGGTGCGTAGGTGTAATATTGTGTTCCAACTCTTCATTGTGGCATCTAAGAATGCCGTAATCTTGGGGTGTATTTTGTTGATGTGAAGAGTGTGTAGGAGCCAGGAATGAGGGACAGAATCAAATGCCTTCTTGTAGTCGATGTATGCAATATGTAAGTTCCTACTCTTCGCGTGGCCTGGCGCAGGATTACAGAGTGAATAAGGAGTTGCTCCTTTCAACCCTGGGAATTCCTGCGACAGCTCTTCTGCTGTTCGGAAAGAATGTTATGTGTCTCGATATGTGTGTAAATCTTGTCTGCGAGACAGGAGGTGAGGAGTTTGTAAAGTGTGGGGAGACAAGTGATTGGACTGTAGTTAACAGGGTGTGCTGTTTCAGTGTTCTTGCTCTATAGGTATGTGACACCTTGTGTGAGGAAATGAGGCGTATGTTCTGGGTGTTGGATTATGTCAGTGAGTGTAAAGGCTAGCTTCCCATGCAGAGATGTGAACCTCTTGATCTAGAAGTTCTGGACGCCATCTGCACCAGGAGCCTTCCAGTTGTGTGCATGTTTAAGTGCTGTCTGTATGTCTGCGAGAGTAATCTCATAGAAGGACATGAAGAGTAAGTTTTCAGTAAGTTTTTGTTCCTCTGTGATCCATGGTGCTGTATCATTGCGGGGGATAGGATTAGACCACAGAGACGACCAGTATTCGTGTAATGCCTCGCTGGTGGGAGTGTTTGTGTTACTTGTAATAGAGGAAGATTTAAGTGATCTGTAGAATTTTTGCTCATTATATTGGAAAGTATTGTTCTGTTGTTTGCGCAGAGTGCATTGTTTGTATCTTTGTAATCTTTTTGCAAGTGCACTGAGTTTTTGATTAAGTGTGTCGAGATGTTCCTGAACCTGGTTTTGATGGTTTGAATGTGAAGGGCGAGTATTTATGTGCTTGAATATCTTTCTAACCTGGGACATAAGTTTCTTTGTTTTGTTTCCTGCACAGTATTGTGTGAGCCTGGCTATGTCTCCTCTAAGGTCGCTGTTGCGGCCCTCAAGGCGGCGTCTCCAGAGGGAATGTATTCTTGTGACCGTGCAGTGGGAGGTATATGGTGTTTATTGGTTCCCTGTGCGGCGCAATAGAGTGTTGTGTGTATGTCTTCTAATGTTTGGATATTGTCAAGGTGTTGTGGGATAGTGTGTGTGTTGAGATGGTATATGACTGTGGCGAGTTGTTTTGATGTGTGTACTTTGGGGAGTGGAGGCCTGAGTGTCGGGTCTGTGCCTGTATATTGTGCCAGTGCAGTGTAAAAATGATCATATGCTGCACATAGTATGTCATTAGTTGTATTGTTGGGGCATGTGTACTGAGGGTTAGAGATTGTTTCTGTGTTTTCCATAATGGTGTCTTCTGGTGGGGTGTGGTTTGGTGTCCTGTGGTTGGATTCAGCGACTTCTTCTTTAATTAGTGCAAGTTTGCATTGGAGAATAAGATTGTTTTCTACAATTGAACGCTAAGCCCTAACGATGGATAGCGTGTGGTGAAAGCTTGGTGTAGTGCCTGTCTGTATCCTGTAGTTGAGTACCTAACTTTGTAACAGTGAAGAAGTCACGCATAAGATCCTGGTTCATCTGTGATGACCATTGGATGCGCTGGCGTGGTTTCCCAGTCTTGGTGGTCGCCTGCTCTGACACAGACGAAACACTTCCGACTGTTCGGGCTGGATGGTGTTGCCCGGGCATTGTGGTAGCCATACTACAGGATGGGGTGCCACTTAATCCACCACCAACTGCGGGAGACTGTAACATATTTTTCGAACGGAGGCCTCTGCCTAACCCCCGAACGCGGGTGACTTAATCCTGCGCCACACCCGATGCAGCATATTCTTTATTAGAACCAGTTCTCATCATGGATGGTTGGACCCTTCAGCCTACCCTAAAGCTAGTGTAGTTCCCGCCTCCACTGCGAGGAGGTAGGATCCATGGGTGCTTATTATTATTATTATATAACATATGACACAGTACGAAGACAACATCTTTGACTGGATTAATTGAGCAATTCAAGACTCACCCAGAGACCTAAGAATTGTCCAAGTATCTTCGCAAAATATAAGCAGTGCCTAGTAATGATGTTTTTTGCAGATCTGTTATTGAAATCTCATGAAGTTCCAAGCTATTAAAGTGTTTTAGAAATTCCTTAGATAAAGCATCGAGAGCACCAATAACTATAGGTGTTACAGTGGAGGTTTGTTCCACAAACGAGAAATTTCAATTGTCAGATCCCTATATTTTGTGATCTTTTCCACATCTTTCACAACAATTCGTGCGTCTCCAGGTATTGCCACATCTATTAGAAAAACATCTTTCCTCTCTACAATTGTTATGTCTGGAGTGTTGTGTTCCAAATGACGGTCGGTTTGAATTCTGAAGTCCCAGAGGATTTTGGCCTCATCATTTTCTAGCACCTTTTCAATAGAATGTTCCCACCAGTTTTTGGAAACTGGGAATTGATATTTTTTGCGTAAATTCCAGTGAATAATACTGGCTACTCTATCATGGCGTCTTTTGTACTCAGTCTGAGCAATTTTAATACAACCACTGATAAGATGGTCAATAGTTTCATCCTTCACTTTGCATAATCTGCATTTACTATCGTTGCTCATGTGTTGTATTTTGGTTTTCATCACGTTAGTTAATAAAGCTTGTTCTTGGGCAGCAAATATTAACCCTTCTGTTTCTTTCTTGATGTAACCATTTTGAAGCCATTGCCAGTTTCTGGAATTGTCAATTTTTCTTCAATTTGTTTTATATATTGCCCATGTAGAGGCTTGTTTTTCCAACTTTCAAATCGTTGTCTTATTGTTTCTCTTTTATAATCCAATTTTGTCCCGATAACTTTCAAGATGTTTTCGTTACAGGCTTCAATCAGCAGTATTTTCTTGCTTTTTTTTATGTAATCATTTAATCCTCGTTTTTCCTCTTCGTCAGTTTGCTTAACTTGAAGAAGTCCTCTGCCTCCTTCCTTCCTTGGAAGATATAAACGATCAACATCACTTCTAGAGTGTAGTGCATGATGCATGGTCATTAATTTTCGAGTTCTCCTGTCTAAAGTATCCAGGTCAGCTTGTGTCCAATCAATGATTCCTGCAGTGTATCTAATAACAGGAACTGCCCAGGTGTTAATAGCTTTTATAGCATTACCACCATTTAGCTTTGATTTTAAAACTTTGCGTTCTCGTTTTGTGTATTCACAACTTGTTTTCTTTTTAACTTGAGCATTTAGTATTTCATTTGATTTCAGTACATACATACATACATAGTTCTCTGCCAAGGGCAGGTCCTTCACTGCAAACCCAGCATTCTCCAATCTTTCCTATTTTCTGCCTTCCTCTTCGTCTCCACATAAGATCCATTTACCCTAATGTTGTCGATCATCTGAAATCTTCTTCTGCCTTGAACTTTTTTACCGTTCACCATTCCTTCCAGTGCATCCTTCATTAAGGAGTTTCTTCTCAGCCAGTGACCCAACCAGTTTCTTTTTCTCTTCCTGATCAGTTTCAGCATTGTTCTTTCTTCACTCACTCTTTCTAGCACAGCTTCATTTCTTATTTTGTCTGTCCATTTCACATGCTCCATTCTTCTCCATATCCACATTTCAAATGCTTCTAGTTGTTTCTCTTCACTGCGTCGTAATGTCCATGTTTCTGCCCCATACAATGCCTCACTCCACACTTCACTAGTCTCTTCCTTAGTTCTTTTTCCAGAGGTCCGCAGAAGATGCTCCTTTTCCTATTAAAAGCTTCCTTTGCTATTGCTATCCTCCTCTTGACTTCTTAGCAGCAGTTCATATCACCACTTATAGTACACCCTAAGTATTTAAAGTTGTTCACTTGTTCCAATGTCTCATTCCGAATACTTAAGTTTATCTTCTTTGTCTTTCTTCCGATAACCATAGTCTTTGTCTTGTTTACATTTATCTTCATTCCATATTGTTCACAGCTGTCATTCAGCTGCAGTAGCACATCCTCTTCTGCTAACAATGCCATATCATCAGCAAATCTTATGCACTTTATTCTTCTTCCTCCTACTATCACCCCTCCCATGTTCTGAAAACAATTCTTCACTAACTCCTCTAAGTAGATGTTGAACAGCGTAGGTGATAGAGGGCATCCTTGTCGCACCCCACTCCCTATTCCACTTCCCTCTGACAATTTTTCTCCTATCCTGACTTTGACTCGTTGTTTCATATAAAGATTAGTTATTAGCCTTCTCTCTTTCCAATCCACACCAATTTTCTTCAAGATTTCCATAAGTTTATTCCAATCCACTCTGTCAAAAGCCTTTTCCAGGTCACAAATACTGCATATACGTGTTTATTTTTTTCTAGATATCTTTCGCCGATTGTTCGCAGCAGTTCAATTGCATTCCAAGATATTTGTAGGAATCTTCAAAGTTAAGGGACTTGATGATGTTCCCATTTTCAGATATTATCCCATCAGATTTTTTAGGTTTTCCTCGTTTCATGTTACGTGTAGCACACTTGTCTAGTCCAAATTCCATTGTGATATCTTTATTAAAAATCTGAACTGCATTGACAAGGGATGTAATTTCCTTTTCAGATTTCCCATACAATTTCAGATCATCCATGTAGAATAAATGAGAAATTTTTCCAGTTTCTTTTGAGACTTCATATCCGAAGGATGTTTTCTTCAAAATTGATGTTAGGGGAATGAGTGCAATAGTAAATAATAATGGTGATAATGCATCACCTTGAAATATTCCCCGCCTTATGTTCACTTCACCAAGTTCTTGTCCATTTAATAATAAGGTTGTTTTCCAAAATTTCATAGCTTCTTTTAAGAGATTTCTGATGTTTTCACTCATTCAAAAAATTTCTAAGGATTTTTGAATCCAACTGTGTGGCAGGGAATCAAAAGCTTTCTTGTAATCAATCCAAGCCATACAAAGATTAGTTTTACGTTTTTTGGAATTTAGAAGAATCATTTTGTCAATCAGTAACTGATCTTTAGTTCCACGTGAAGTTTTACAATTTCCTTTTTGTTCAATCGGATACAAAGAATTTCTTGACATATAGTCATAAATTGAATTTGCCAATATTCCTGTTAATAATTTAAACATTGTTGGTAGACATGTAATAGGGCGAAAATTGCTGGGAACTGCCCCTTTTGTCTTGTCTTTCATTATTAAGAATGTCTTTCCACATGTCATCCATTCTTCAATTGATGAGGATTGTAAAATCTGATTGAAATGGCCTGTAAGTCTGTCATGTAGGCTGATTAGATGCTTTAGCCAAAATCCATGTAATTCATCTTTACCAGGAGCGGACCAGTTTATGACTTTTTTGATTTGCTTAACAACCATTTCTTTTGTATAATCAGGTTTTGCATTTGTTTCTTCTTTGTTTCTCTAAAAGTGACTTGAATCCATGTTGCGTTTTCATTGTGTTTTACTGGGCTATCCCATATATTCTTCCAAAATTCCAAAGTTTCATCTTTACCTGGGGAAGTATTGAAATTGCTATTTGTAGCTCCAATTAAATTTCTATAGAACACGTGTTGATTTGTTCTAAATTGTGAGTTTTGCTGATACAGGATAACACATCCTTCATATCTAACGATGTTTTTTGAAGTTGCAACAAGAGTTGTTTCAATTCTTCATAAACTTCTGCAATAGTTTTGGTGTTCAAGTAATATTTTTTCACTAGTTTTTCTTTAATTCTTTCATTTTTCAATTTGCCATCTTTCATATTCTTTAAATTACTAATATCAGTTCGTAATTTATTGATTTTCTCCTCTAATCGAATTTTCCCTTTTATTTTCCAAACTCTTTTCTGACATTTGATATTTTGTAATCTAATTCTGCTGTTATCACTGCTGCTGTGCTATACATCAGTAAGTTTGTTTCTGAAATATTGTTAGTACTGATAGTACCGATTGCAAAATTTGCATATTTTAATATTTCTTTGTTTTCTTTGTATGTTTCAAGAGCTGTCGTTCTGTTTGTTTTCTTTGTATGTTTCAAGAGCTGTCTTTCTGTTGCGTAACAATTCTGCGTAAACCGAATAATTTTCTCTTTTAGTTGTTGCTGCCTTTGGGTTTGTTGAGTTGTTGTAGTATTTAAATCCATAATTTTTTTCATTTCCACAGTTCCTCGTGTAAGAGGTGAATGGTTTTGTGGATCATCATTTTCCAGATGATCATGAGCAGTAATGCTACTAGCATTCAATGGATTTATTTCTGATACAATTTCTGGTACTTGATTTGTAACATTTGTGATATCACTATTTCCAATTTCAGAATTTTGTGTGTTACAAAATTTTAAAGTTCAAAGCTTTACTTTCCAATTCTTTCAATTGTAAATCAGTGAAAACTTTAGTTTTCATTATAAAACGTCGTTGATCCATCAATCTTTGCAAAGTTATTTCTGAAGTTGGATCTTTTTCTTTCCAAATTTCAAACATTCTTTTTTGGAATCCTCTTTTTGATGGGTCTGATTGATAGTAGCATATCATAATTTCTTTGTTTATTTCAATTGTCCACTTTTTCCTTTTAATTTTTCCTTCCAGTCGCTGTACAGTTGCCTGCCCTGATTGCCTAGCAGCAGCAACTGTTGCCCATTTTTCGCCTGGTACCCAGGAACTAAAGCACCTGACGCGGCCCTTGTTGACCCGGGCTACGGCCGATTAGTATTATTATTATTATTATTATCTCGAAAAAGTTTCAAACCATGGGTTTCCCCAGCTAAGACAATGTGGCGGGTCAAGGACCAAAGCACGTATTGCCAAGTGTAAAAAAAAAAAAAAAAAATATTTATTATTATTATTATTATGTTTCAAATCTTGGGTTTCCCCAGCAAAAACAATATGGCGGGTCAATGACCAAAGCACATACTGCCAAGTGTAAAGATGTGTGCCAGAATGATTAGGGATGTGTGCTTGTGTCCAAAAATTTCCTAACTATGCGTGTAGTATTGAATACCACAGCCTTCTGCAGTTGTGCATAAGTGATTTTGTGAAGTCCTAGTGTACTGAGACTGGTGCAATGTGTGAGGCACCAGACCAGTGGCAGACAGAACGATGGGTACAACACATTCTCGATCCTGCTTCCACTGCTTCTGGAGCTCGTGTGCTAGATCAGTGTATTTACTGATCTTGTCTGCGTGAGTTTTCTGCATGTTCTTGCTGATAGGCACTGCAATATCAATTAGATAGGTCTGTTTGTTGACCTTATCAACAAGTGTGATGTCTGGTCTGTTGTGATGTATGGTTTTGTCTGTGTGAATGGGGCGGTCCCAGTATAGTTTATATGAGGGTGACTCTAATACGCTTTGTGGTATGTACTTGTAGTACGGGACCGTGCTCTTAATAAGTGAATGTTTGTGTGCTAGCTGTTGATGAACGATCGATGCTACCTGATTGTGTCGATGGAGGTAGTCTGTTTGAGAGAGAAGGGGACAGCCTGATATTACGTGGTCGATCGTCTCATTATTATTATTATTATTATTATTGTGAGCCCGGTAGCCGAGTGGGTAAGGGCGCTTGGCTGCGGGTTGGAGGTGGCGGGTTCAATTCCCGGCCTCGGCGGAGGACGGGAATTTTTCCACGCCTCTTTCTCCTCCAAACGGGCCCTATATTCTGTCCAGTGTTTCGTGGCATTTGAGAAATCTTCCCCCCTTTTCGCCGCCACGCCCACAAGCAATCAGTCGACCGCTAATCCTCGCTAATCCTACCATCGGCATGTCTTTTTCCTTTTTAATCTAAAGGGCTTTTTTCTACAAAGCTACGTTTTTTTAAACTGTTATTTTTACTTAATTTTTATTACAATTATTAAATTCTACATGTCAATCCGTGCAGAAAGAGTCCAAACACGAAGCAATTGTGATAATTCTAAGCATTTTAATGGTCAGTGGGTTAAAAAATATAAACGATACATTTAAATCATTATATTTTAACCCACTGACCATTAAAATGCTTAGAATTATCACAATTGCTTCGTGTTTGGACTCTTTCTGCACGGATTGACATGTAGAATTTAATAATTGTAATAAAAATTAAGTAAAAATAACAGTTTAAAAAAACGTAGCTTTGTAGAAAAAAGCCCTTTAGATTAAAAAGGAAAAAGACATGCCGATGGTAGGATTAGCGAGGATTAGCGGTCGACTGATTGCTTGTGGGCGTGGCGGCGAAAAGGGGGGAAGATTTCTCAAATGCCACGAAACACTGGACAGAATATAGGGCCCGTTTGGAGGAGAAAGAGGCGTGGAAAAATTCCCGTCCTCCGCCGAGGCCGGGAATTGAACCCGCCACCTCCAACCCGCAGCCAAGCGCCCTTACCCACTCGGCTACCGGGCTCACAATAATAATAATAATAATAATAATGAGACGATCGACCACGTAATATCAGGCTGTCCCCTTCTCTCTCAAACAGACTACCTCCATCGACACAATCAGGTAGCATCGATCGTTCATCAACAGCTAGCACACAAACATTCACTTATTAAGAGCACGGTCCCGTACTACAAGTACATACCACAAAGCGTATTAGAGTCACCCTCATATAAACTATACTGGGACCGCCCCATTCACACAGACAAAACCATACATTACAACAGACCAGACATCACACTTGTTGATAAGGTCAACAAACAGACCTATCTAATTGATATTGCAGTGCCTATCAGCAAGAACATGCAGAAAACTCACGCAGACAAGATCAGTAAATACACTGATCTAGCACACGAGCTCCAGAAGCAGTGGAAGCAGGATCGAGAATGTGTTGTACCCATCGTTCTGTCTGCCACTGGTCTGGTGCCTCACACATTGCACCAGTCTCAGTACACTAGGACTTCACAAAATCACTTATGCACAACTGCAGAAGGCTGTGGTA
>JAFIDM010039716.1:6708-20489 GCA_023159025.1 Thereuonema tuberculata | reverse complement strand
AATAAGTTACTTATATGATTGAATAAGTAGATTGGATAATTAAATGTACATTACAAAGGGAACCACATTTTAAGCAGAGACGACCTAAAATCTAATCATTAGACGCTGCTTACGTCTAAGGAATACTTTTTTAGCACTAATGAAATCACACCCTTTTTTTTTTTTATTGCAGAAAGACAATTTATGATAATTTCTAACAGCAGTTTACCTCTGTTTCCTCCTTTCTTGTATTTATTTTTAATTGCTGCCAAAGAAATAGCTCCCTCGTCTTCCTCATCATCTTCTTCGTATCTGTCTGGTTCAAGGTAGGAGGAGCTCAATCCTCTTGATTGGGCCTTTTCACGAATACGTCTCTGTTTACTCTCCCTTCGAATGGAAGCCCTCAGCCTATCTTCCTCTTTCTGTGCAAATAAATAAAAACTACAAATGAACATCAGCAAAACAAACAGTATTTTCAGTAAATTATTCTAGAATTTTCTTGCATTTCATCCTTATTTTTTTTTGTTGCCTATAACATCAAGGCAAACAGTAATTTTGGATGAGTATCCAGTTAACAATAGGTTTAAAAGGAAAAAGAGAATTTAACTTAGTGTGTACTTTGGATTCTCAAATAAGCTTTCCTAGGTGTGTAGTTACTGCCTTAAAAGCTTAATTAAGAACTTTTTCTTTTTCAAAACTTTTATTAAATTCAATAAAACTTATTTGAAATTTAAATAATAAAAAAAAGTTAAACATATCTTAAAAGATTTCAATTTCTTTGAAATATATCTACTGACAGTTTGGGTTTATTTGCTTTTAAAAAAATGGGGATAGGAATTAATTTTGTTTAACCAATCAAACCTGGAATTGTTCAATAAATTTTAGAGATCTTGCTAAATACTAAGTTAAATAAAAAAAAAAATTAAGCTGATGGTAGTACAGCTATTTCTTTGGTGTTGACAAAGCACTCAAATCAATTAACGTAAGATTAAAGAAAGAATGACTGATTAAAAGAAAACAAAACATAAGTATCAACCTGACAATGAATCATTTATCCGAATTCAATCATAGTTTGATCTGAAACTAAGTTTTCTGAGAACTTTATTTAACTGCTGGCAAAAGCCCATTGTGGAAAAGTGTTAAATTTGAGTCCACAGATCAAACTACATTGGGCATAAACCATCTTTCTTTCTTAGAAAAGCTCATTAGGTGTTGAGATAAATCGATCCTAGGGCTGCACTGAAAGCAAATTTACTTTGGACAAATGCTAACCTCTATCAATCAAATTCTTGCTAAAATTGTTTTTCTGGATTATTTTAAAATGAGAATTTTTCTTAGACATTGTTATTAACAATACAGAATTAATAAACATATTTACTACGTTTTTGTTTCTAATTAAAATATTTTTAACAAGAGTTGTAAAATAATTTCATCATCTTTTTTGAAAAAAACCTAAACCTTACCTTAATCATTTCCAATTTATGGGCCTCTGGATCTTTTCCAACCTGAGGTAAAACTCGAATCTTTTGTACTTTCTGACTTCTGTCAGCGACTGAAATCGTAATCTTCCTGTGAGTAAAACTGTCGGTTGAATGTGGCCTAAAAGGAAGAAAATAAGCATAATATAAGCATCAAGTGTCTTTAAAACAAAACGTTTTCTATAGATAGCGCAAGTACATACTATTCACTCAAAACCCATTGCTGTTATGCAATACGACTTATTAAACATATGCTATGTTTTTAGAATATATTTGAAGATATGAGTTCTACATGGACAGACTCCAATGCCTGATTTGTTGATTGACATCTTTCCAGATATGCTTATAAGGGATTCAGATTTAGCACTCAGACCAGACCAATACCTACATGTAACTATTGTGTTTAGCAAATCAGTGTTTAACGATTAGGAAGATGACTGTTGGACCTGAATGAATAGATAATTTTTATTTTTACATTTGGAAAAAATGAGCGTTTTCAGTGAAACAAAAGATTCACAAGGAAAACATCTCCTACATCAGAAGATTGTGGCTTCTCTGGTTTCTACTGGATCACAGCAACTGCTCTCCCTAGATTTCATCTCATCCTCCATCACCTGTCAATATAGCGCAGCTGGAAACAAGATTTCCAGAAAAGACAACTTTTTCCCAATCTTTAGTGGTCTCTTGACATCTCGAATGCAAATGAGTTGTAGTCTAGTCTGCTAAAGTTAGTCTAAATCTGTTTTCAATATCTAGAATGCTGTTTATTTAAAAAAGAACAAAGACCAAATAAAACAAAGGAAACTTTCTCTTTTCAAGAAAGAAAGAAAAAAAAAAATACCTACTAAATTTGGAAAGTCTCAACATACTTTCTATTTAAAATTTGTTTCATTTTTATTAAGGGTGAATGGATATTCTGCTGAAACTCAGAGACTGGATTAGTTTAATGTTATTAAAGTCTTACTGCATCAACAGTAAAACAACAAATAAAGTTAATGGTATATTGATAAGTCTAATAACATGAAATAGTGATTTTTCTTGAACTAGATAACTATTTTACAATTATTACTGTTACTTCTTAATGCAGAATATTCTTCACATTTTCTGTTTCTCAAGAAATTTAAACTGGAAGACAAATTAAAGGGCACGCACAGACCCATTAACAAAGGTTGTGCTGAGCTACAAACAATGTTAATATCATTCACAACTTTTATGGATCATTTTTTTCAAAGCAAGTTGTCTACTTAAAATGAGCTGGTAAGCATTATTTATGATTTTCCAGAGTGAAAAGATTAAACTTAACAATACTTTGTTGTTGAATTACATCTCTCGGGAACTCTTGAGTTTTCTAGCATCCAACTAGAAGCATTAACATTAAAAAAAAACCCAATAAAACAGCTAATATTTTTTTCATAAACTGCTCGATGCAATGCCCATAACAAATATAGTAAAGTCCTGATTATCTGCGGACCTCTCCTATTTCCATTTTTTTTACCGAACAATAAATTACGGAATCAACAAATATTTTTTAAAAATCGAGAATAAGGTAAACAATAAGAGAGGCACATTTAGCGACGTCCAAGTAGGGAGTTTTCATGTTTCGACACGAAAAAACCAAAAAAATTAACAATTTTTTTGTTAAAAAGTAAGAAAATAAACTAAAATAATTGTTTATAATGTATGTACTGTCATTTTAATGTAAATAAAACATGTTAAAAGCTTTTTTATGTTGATTTTCGTCCTTTTTTGTCCTATTTCAGACTATAGCGGAATTCACTTATCGATGGTTGCCGCGCCACCCAACTCCGCAGATAATCGGGAGTTTACTGTATTATACTGCTATATAATTTCAATTCTCAGCTATTAATCTTGGTAAAGTCAATTTGTAAATCCTGTGAAATACATCTCAACTGTTCTAAAAGAATTCTGACTCAGTTTTCCTGATTTATGTACAGTGATTTGAAGGAAATACAAACAAATAATGTAACGAGGAGAAGTAACACAAAAGACGTCCTGAATCTGGGATACAATGTGAAAGAATGGAGAAGATAGAAATGGAATTAACAGGAAACTGTATTGCAAGAAGTGAAGGCAATCTTTGCGTATTAAAATGAAACAACTGGTACTTAAAGTAACACAAAACTTAAAACACAAATCATCAACAATATATTCTGCTATACTTATTATTTATTATTATTATTCTTTTTTTTTTTTTTTTTAATTATTCTATTTCCATAAACTTAGCAGTTATCACTGTAATTATATTTTTAAACTTTGAAGCCTGCCTCTCAAAACTTCACTGTTAACTTCTAACATAAAATTATCCCTAATCTGTTGATAAAATAATAAAAAGATCACCTGGTACATAGATTCACACCACAATGTCACCTTGTATTGCTTAGCTGATGGTGGATTCAGTATCGGTGATCAACAATTTCAACAGTTAGCTTATATCTTTCTTAATATGGGACAATCTATATTACTAAAATCTTTTGTCTGTCTGCCCGGCGCAATTTCCTTTGAGAATGGAAAATAGAAATAATTTTTACAATGAAACGTCCGCGACAGAAATCGAACCTGCAACCCTCTGATCCAAAGTCAGGCGTCTTATCCATTAGACCATGGGGACTACAACTCACTTTATATTGTTTTTTGACTTATGTTTCCTTCCCCCCCCCCATCAATGATGAATGTGTTCAAGCTTTTTTTTTTTTAATCTCAAGATTGTTTATTTATTTCCGATCAGTCTAATTGTAATTCGAAAATGACAATTAGAACTATAACTGCCAAAACGTTGCAAATTTTTAAATATAATATTCTTACTTAACCAAATTCTAACCGATATAGAAAAACAAGCGTGGATAAATGGGGGTGGCCTACATAGTCTATAAATTGATAAGAATAGGATTGTACCAAAGTACAAAATGAAAATTTTCAATTAGTTTCATAAAGTTGTAATAATCATGCCATCAACTGCAATGATGTATTAATAAGCCAGTACAGATTGTGTAAAATTAATGACACCTGACAGAAAGACAATGAACATTGATGATACATTTATGCAAAAACTGTTTACTTACCTAAATGTAAATTTTGTTCTAAAAACTGCTTGGCCTTGTAAACCAGTGCCTTGTCGAATGAACAGATGATTGTGGTCCCTCTGCAATGGTTGTTTGTGTATATCAAAAATTTCAGATCCTAGATGCAATGACA
The DNA here is from genome assembly GCA_023159025.1 of Thereuonema tuberculata. Classification (NCBI taxonomy): domain Eukaryota; kingdom Metazoa; phylum Arthropoda; class Chilopoda; order Scutigeromorpha; family Scutigeridae; genus Thereuonema; species Thereuonema tuberculata. The sequence goes on along the minus strand of JAFIDM010039716.1, from coordinate 15,819 downwards.
TGCTGCAAAATATTAAACAGATAAATTAAATGGTCTCTAAATAAAAAGCGTAAAAAATCACAATTAACTTACATGTTTTTACTTCTATCTATCACTAAATGTCTTCTTAATGTGTGCATGTAGAATGTAAACTAACGCAATAATTAAGGTATTTTTTTTTTAAACAATTCTCATAATTATGGCCTAATATCCATTCTGCTACTGGAAAAAGAATTACAATATTTATTTAAATAAATCAGTGCCTGAAAGTAACAGATCCAACATACAAAATTCATTTTGATTGGAAATCCTCACTCAGATATTATTAGATATGAATAAATAATTTAAATGTTAAAAATAAAGTACCTATTTTAAGGTAAGATTAACCACTACATTAAAAATTATAATGTAAATTAAAGATTAAGTCAAAAGGAAAATAATTTTTAAAAACTTTAAAGCTGTTAAATAACACCACTGCCATTATTAGTACGTAAAGTAATGTATCAATAAAAATATACTAATATATACAAAATTGAGAGAACTTTTACATATGCATTATTTAGGACAAAGTAAACTGACTGTCACTTTTTATCAAAGCTGTACTACAATGTAAAACTTAACTTTGCATGTTAAAAATAGGATTTTTTTTTTTATCATATACATTATCATAACTCAACATCAAGTATTTCAACTTAAAAATAATTTTAACTTCACGAATTACAAATCGTCTTCTTAAATGTATTTAACATAAAACTCCATCTTCATTACAAAACTTGTTTTAACTCGATATTTAACTTGAAGATCACTTATGGTTACAAGTCTTTTCTGTGGATGAAGAAAGATTTGTAGAGAGCGATTTCATGATTGTTACTATTTTGGATTCTGTTTTTGAAGTAGAGAGGAAAGTCTTAGGATTTTGTCTCTATTTCTTTCTGTATTTTCCTGAAGAAAATCTCTGCTCAGGAGGTTGAAATATCGAGTTAAAAGAAGTTTTGTAATGAAGATGGAGTTTTGTGAGTTTTATGTTAAATAATTTTAACTTGTTAGGCTGATTTGACAATTACTGTTGTAAAGAAAACAAAATGCATTCAGTTGAAACCAAAGCTGGCAAACAAAAATAAAAAAAATGATTCATTCTGTTTTTTGTTTCAGACAAAAAAAAGTGATTTTTGTTTTTAGTTACATTTAACACGTTATAACAAAATACAGGCGGTCCTCAACTTTCGTACCTAATTGATTCCTGAAATGTGTACGAAAGTAGAGCAATGTAAAAAAAAACAAAAATTTATAAGTATTATTAAAATATTTAATTTTTTAATGAGGTGTATTAGCATATAAGTAAATATCACATTGATTAGCATCTGGTGTGTTTTTTCCATTATAAATTTATCAAGAGATAGTTGAATTGTACTCTTCTTTTTCTTTTCTTGATGAAGAAAACGCACTGTATCCATGCTGAGGAGGGAAGGGACTTATTGTCGATGAGGGAGACTCATTACATGGAAGTATGCTTGGTTTTGTTAAACATATCGATAAAATCTAACTTTTAAATACAGTACGAAATATGTAAGAAATAGCAAATTGTATGAAAGTAGATTGTACGAAAGTCGAGGATTGCCTGTAATTAGCCAAGATATTATTTACTTATTATATATAATGTAATTAAAATACAAAGTATCTCATTAAGTATTTACATTACATAGGTATGTCAGAACTTTGTGTAGACAATAATTACTTTAATAGAAAATTTATATAATATTTTTAATGTTATTAGTGTGATAATATTCCTTCAATGCAATTAATATTGGTGATTAAAATTTTTACATTAAAAAAAAAAACAACAAAGAATGCACATAACAAAACAAAAATTCACTGAGTTTCCCAGTACAAATACCAAAAATAACTCAGTGAATTTTTATTTTGTTTAGTTATGTGGGTTCTTTGTTTTCTTTTAATGTACAAATTGTTCAAACATACGTTACATTTCATTTGTAATGATTAAAATTGTCTTTTTAATTATTAATTATTATTTTTTTTTATTTATTAAAGGAACACCTCAGAGCTCCCACACCCTCAAACATTCAAAAATGAAAGAAAAACTGACAAGTGTAATTTTAGCGAAAGGTGATTAAAGACACAGAAGAGGAAAGGCTTAAATTACTTTTGTCTGAACCATCGCCACTAAAATACAAACATAATGTATCATCTCTTAACGAAAAAACAAAATTTATTTTTTCATTTTCGTCTGTTACTACGATTTGAAACATTTTGTTAACGTTTTTCACTGAGTTAATTTAAAATCGTTCCATTATTTCATTCCATTTTGTTTTCCACCACTGATTGAAACTCTTGGTTTACCTTTCAGATTTGTGAGAAGCCTGAATTCTGATAAATCTCAATTACCTTCCATCCGACCAGCGAACGATTCTTGCATTACTTTCCTTAGTTGGCATTCCTTCGTTGTTATCGTAGCCCCAACGCCATCGAATGGTATTTTCCACTTTGAGTTTGAGCCTGGCTCGACCTTCTTCATCCAGAACTTCATCTTCATCAATTTCATCTTCATAAGTCTGGTGATCAAAAGGCCTATCAAGAAACAACCAGATTTAGCTTCTGCGTCAACATTTGAATAATAGCAGCACACAAAGTTAGAAAAAAAGAGAGTCATTTAAAAAAAAAAAAAAATTTTGGCTAATACACAAGTATAGGTTAAAAAACATTTATAACAAATTAAAACTCATGCTATATCAACCATGGGCTTTTATGAGTTCCTTTAACCTTTAAATGACTTTAATAAAACAGTAATTTATTTACAAACATTCACATATTAATAGTTTTTATTGTTCTTAGATTATCTGCTCCAATTTTTTTCAAACATAATAGGATACTTTCTTAAAAGCACCTAAACTTATGTCATATTGAAGATTTGAAAGATAAATGATTATTTAAGCTATTATGATTACAGATGGATGGTTCTGGTCTCTATCTAATAGCTGAATATTGTATCAAAATCAACAGAATCTTTCTTGAAACAACCTCTAGCTACAAATCCTTATTGTAATGTTATATGTAGGGATGGATGGGACCCGATATTTCGGGAAATTTTTGGGAAAATTATAATCCCGTTTATCGGGTGGGATTTACTTTACTTCGGGATTTCTTCGGGATGGGATTTCGCGATTTATTTAAATTCAACAAAAGGCTTAATAATAATGCTCGGATTATTAATCCTGGCAACGGAAGACTACAATAAATCATTGAGAAATACTCTGGACTATTTATTTTCCTTCTATCTCCCAATATTACATCAACAACAAAGTGTTTTCATCATGGCGTTAGCGATCGACATGGTAAAGATGAAGATACATGGTAAAAAGTATAAAATGTTTTTGTTTGTTATTATTATTGTCATCCATATCAAGTTTCAAAACCCGAACAACTATTTCTCATTTACTGAAGGAAGGACAATTCCATCCCAATTTTTGGGAGGGAAAAAAAAAATCCCGTCCCGTCCCGACCTAAAAATCCAATCCTGTCCATTCCTAGTTATATGGAAAAGTATATTTTGACTTAAATTGCATTTTAAAACTTCTTGTTCTCTCTTTTTTATTTCTTAATCTCTGATGCACAAAAAGAGGCATTATTAAATAAATATTAAACCAAACTTATAATATCGCCGTGGGCATAAAACTCAACAAAGCAATTTAGGAAATAACAGTTGATATTTGTTATTAAAAAACAGTCATTACATATTTAGTAAAGGTTACCTTGTTTCAACACTGAGAAAATTGGGTAGTTTCACAAAGTGTAACTCTCTCCCCAAATCTGCAGTAATCTTTGGAATTTCTACATCAATCCTGGTTTCAGGAATTTCTTCTGGTTGTTGATTTTCTTCATCATCCTTAAAATTAAAAAAAAAAAATCAATCAAACCTTCAAGAACAATGCAATATTATATTAATATTAAAATTTGTATAAGAGATTTACTTTTGAGAGGTAATTATCATTTGTACTAAAAGAACAATAAAAAGTCATTGTACATGGCTTGTGATGGTACTGGATTTATTTACTATATTTCTATTAATTTTACACAAGTTTTCTACCAAGCATAGCCAGAAAATGATAAGATGGAATCTTGCAATTGTTGTATCAACTTTCACATATCACTGCTGCCGTCATCAGAAGCCTCAATGCTGACAAGGCTATTCTTTAAAGGCTTGCAATCAAGTTCCTCATTGACTGCTATTGTAGTTATACAAATTGCATCACTACACAAATTTAAGAGAGAGAAATTTAGCGGACATAATCAGCTGAGTGGCACAGGCAATGGTGGTTCCTTACGGTTCATTCAGCTGGGAGTTTAGTGGAAGTTAAAGAAGTCCCATTCTCAACGGATTCTAATTGCTCACTTTGGAGCTGATGCCTTAGGTGCACCCATGACCTAACAGAGGCTCTTCCTAAATGTCTACATATCTACAACAGAGCTGACAACGTCAGAGCAGCAAAAACTTGACAACTTCTTAGTAGTTCATTTTGGGCAACAAACTAACATTTTTATTGAACAACTCTACCATGTTCTAAACAATTGTGTCCGTACGTCACTTAAATTATACTGAATCAACAAGCAAACCTTCAATTCATTAATTGTATGTAATGTTATAGTTAAATAAAACAACAAATAATAACAGATTATAGTATTTAAATCTGAAATCAATTAAAAAGTATTTTTGGCTTACGTTATCTCCTAATTGGGGTGGTGGTGATGCAGCACCAATGTCACCATTAACCACTTCTCCATTCACTTCTGGTTGTTTCTTTTCCTTGCCTTCTCCTTCACTTTCGTCAGAGATATCGTCTGCGTCTCCAAATAAATCTGCTGCTGCAGCAGTTTCTACAAAGAAGCATTGCAAACAATAATTCAAATTTAGTGACTGCATTTATGAATAAATAAAACTGCCTGATTAACACAAAATTAATTTGTTTTAATTATCCATAACTTGCACAACAGAAGCCTTTATTTATTCTGTCCAATACATTGAATCGTCCATTTGTTTTTTAATTGCTTGTATAAGTAATACACTTTATGAACGAGGGGAATGCATAAGATCAAAGAATGACTATTAAGACCGGAACACCAAACAAATTCAGCCAATGTGATAATACTTGTTTTTCTTTATTGTATTTGAAATCCAAATACAATAAAACAAACAAAGAAGAACCTGAGTATGTTGCAAAATAAATTCTTGACACTTGGAACAAAAATCTGTCTCTCTTGAAATCAGAATGAAAAATAAAACTGAAATGAATCACATCTTAGATTTAATTTAAAAAACAAAACAAAACGAGGCTTATTCTGAAGTTATGTCGATTTTAATAAAAGCAGTACTAGGACATGTACTCTAAGCATTTGTTACAGCTGTACTGACTTGGTTTAATCAACAATATCTCAGCAAAATATACAATGTGCTCTGTGCAGGATAGTAAAAAAGTGATATTCAATTACATCTAATTTGGCATTATTTTCAATGTGCCTGTATTACCGAGTTGTACTTGGCAATACAATGTTTATGAATTGAGTGACCGAAATGCTTTTGACGTAAGAGAAGTTTTGAATGGATAGAAATTCTTTTTTTTTTTTTTTTCATTTCTCCATAATTACACAATTTCTTTTTCCTAAAACTCATACTGAGATAACTCACAACTATTCGAAATTGCCTAGTATTAAAATAATCTTCTTTTTTATTTTATTATTAATGACTATCTTAATGAATTATTCATATGTAGATATTTTGCCTTTCTAGACAAAACATTATCATCGTTTTCCTAATCGAGGCTTCCTCTTACAGTTAGAACTGCCTCCAGATGCTGTGAAACGATGTATCTACAATTGATAAGTACTTTAAATACCTTTCATAGTCTGTTTGTAGATATCAGAACTCCAAGTGATCGAAAACATTTTGCATACAGGCCGATTTCTTGCCTGTTTCTCTTGGTCTACATCATGGAGAAGATTCCTCTTCCTAGATCTCTCTCATTTAACCATCCACCTATCATCTATCAGAATTCAGGAAGCAAAATAAAGGCAACCATTCAAAAAAAGGGAACTCATTCATGGTCCAATGACTTCTTTTCCAAACAAATTATAGCTAAATTATTGTTGATCAGGAATTGGTTGAGAAAGTACTTCATAAACTCATCAGAAAAGAGTTTGTGATTATAGTTTGAGAAACAGTCATTCAAGGTCAATCATTTTGCAGCTACCCTGACAACCTGCATTCACGGATGCTCACCAACAATCCTGAAACTTCTCTTCTATCCAGTATTTTTACACTCCTTTTCAATCACTGTGAAGAGCCTACAAAATTGGTAGTTTCCTGGATAAAGACTCCTTCAGGTATTTTTGTTTTGAAATCCAACAGGTCATGTCCTTTCCCTGTGTTAATCAGCAAATTTGAAAGAACAGTTTGAGACATACCTCAAGTTTCACAAATACAGAGTTTCAATGGTGTGATATATGTCTCAAGAAGAATAGAATAGCAGAATGAAATAGTACGGGTAGACTGGAATATGCTTACGTATACTAAAACAAATCCCACATCAGATAATGGCGTGGCCACCATCAAACAAGTAATTCAACAATGTGAACTCTTTAACTGTTGCTGCCAAAGATAATACATTCTGGCCATTAAATTACCCTCTATCTTCCTGTGTTGATTTCCAAAGAGTGATAGGGCTAATCGTATCACTATTCATTTCTCACACGAAGATATAAGTTTGTAAAGATATATTGATTTGTGTGATCAAAACTTTTTATCCAATTAATATTTGACAGAATTGAAATGCTGGTCATAAAAACATGCATAAATTATTTATCATGATTTACCGCAAAGTAACATAATCAGACCTTCAAGTTGTAAGTTACAATTTTTTTTTTTTTGAACAACCGAAATGATGAATTTGAAAGGAAGGTTTAACTGAACAATAAAAGCAGATTCTAGATACTGTTTAGAGAATAGTGAATATTGCCTACAGACAATCATACAGTAAGTTTCTGCATTCTGCTAACACAGCAGTTTTTCTGCATCATGAGCTCAAAAGCTGAGTCAAGACTTGTATGCGGTGCCATTTTATTACAATGTTGGGACAAAACTATCAGCTAAGAACAAAAATATTTAAGGTGACCAATCTGTCGTCCATTCATTTCACTTTCATATTTTTTAGGCCTAGCTCTATTATTAGTATTAGTGTAATCATGATTTCTAGCTTTTAAATACAGTTGCAAGTGAAAAAAAATACTATGTTTTAATTTTCGCTTTTTGGCAGGGATCAGGAACCGAGCCCCATCATATGAGTTGGGCTCTCTTAAATTTAATATGAAAAAAAATAAAAAAAAATGGTGCTCGCAGTTCACAAACTAAAGTATGAAAACTGCAACCCCTTTTTGCAAATTATAACGAAGGTAGAGATTGGAATAAATGAACACGTAATAAATTGTGCCAATTAGTCTTCCACAATACTTGAGATTTATTCCTTTAGTTTGAAATATCATTGGTAGGTGTCCTATGTTCACTATTTCTGCAGTCAGTTTTGAAGGAATTCTTGAACAGAAATAAAGGAATTGGATTCTAACATTTCTTACTTTGTGAATGCCTGATCTTCAATGGAAGTAAATTATTTAAGTATTATTAAAAAAACAAAAAACAAAAATATGACATAGAAGTTTAGTCATCTGTTATGTATTACAAACATCAGAAAATAAACAAAGACTTGCTATTTAAATTTGATTACTTAAAAAAAATAATTAATAATAATTTGATATTTCTTTGAAAGTTATCAGGCTGTAATAGTAGTTTTCAAAACATTACTGTTGGTCAGTAGATAAAAACAGAATATAATTATTTACTTAAATTTTACCTATAAGTAGTCTACTCAATTACAAAAAACATTTTTAAAAGGGTACCTGATTTTCCTTCAACAGATTCATCATCGCTGCCAATCATTCTCCGTCTCTTCTTTACCACTTCAGTGTCGCTGCCTGCTTTATGTAGAAATACAATTTAGTGATGTCTTAACTTCTATTTTGCGTTTTAATAAATTATAAACAGCAACAATACAATTTTTCTTTTATTATACAAGTATTTGTATTAAATAGAAAACGAATAAAACAATGGATTAATTAATCCGATGGCTATCTGTATAAAATTCTGTTGTCATTATTAGTGCTGAGAAACCTATGGATAGCCGATACGTGAAAAACCTATATCGGTGGGTTTCAATCAGCTTTATAGAGGGCCACAGATAATAATTCATGAGATGTTCCTCTTGACTTTAAATGGATAATACAAACACCAAAATTTCCCAAAACAAAGGGAATCAAGCCCAAACTCAAACATTTGTAATCCAACTGTGAGAACCAATGCAGTCGTACAATTATGTACATGTTTGGATAATCAATGGAATGATATGGGATAAAGATCATTATTACTAAGATTTATTATTAGACAGTTGCATTTATTTAATAACCCTTTCTACTCTTCTGTCCATTCACAAAAGAATATAACACAATTCGCTTATGTTAAAAGAACTTGATTTTGGATTATGAATTTCAAATAAATAACTATAAACTAGATAGTAAAACAAGTTTCCTTGACTTGGATTTGTCATAGATTGCTTTGCTAAGTTAAATCGGAGTTGTTAAACATTACATTTCTTTAAAATATTCATCCCTTACTATCAGACAGATTAAGTGAATGAAAATACAGTCAAACATGGATAATTCGACGTTGAAGGAACCAGAGAAAAAGTTCAAAATATCCAAAAATTTGAATTATATATATTCTCTCAAACAGAAGAGCTAAATAAAAAAGATTAACTCCACACTCAAAGATACACACAAACTTTAAGAATACTGCTATATTTTTTTTCATTAAATCAAACATTTTTTACTAGCTTAATTATTCAACACTTTACAAAGAAAAGGCAGTTATTTGTAATTGCTTCATTGAATGCAATCTTTGAGTCATAGCATATGATTCCAACCTATCAATTGATATAAAAATATATTTCAACCCTCGCTTTTGTTTTCCTTAGAAAGACTGTTAAAAATAAATAATGCACCTTAGATGAGAAAAGT
>JAFIDM010039714.1:14198-26918 GCA_023159025.1 Thereuonema tuberculata | reverse complement strand
AAAAAAAAAAAAAAATGGATAATAAAAAGAAAAAGAAACATCAGTTGCAATATTAGAGTTGTTTTTTTGTTGTTTTGTTTTGTTTTTTGTATTTTGTTTTTTTTTGTAATTTATAATTAAAATTAGAAGAACGCTACTTTATGCTTGTTGCTGCTGTCATCTAAAGAAATTGCAATTATCATGAAGTAAATAGATGTTGAATAAATTTAATTAACTTAGTAAAGACGCTAATTAACTTTAATTGACGAATTTATAATACTATGTTTCTTTTAATTCCCTTTCCGTGAAGAATCTATGTTTCATTTTCTCATTTCCTGTCCTGTAGGCCCTGCGGAAGATAATGGGAAATTATCGCATTAGCATTTTAAATCAAAGATAAGTCGCCGAGATTCTGATTCGAAAACCCCGTGACTTAAATAAGAAAGGAATCATTATCTGCTTCAATAGAAAGTACTTAGATGAAACAATTGAATTGAGTTAATCATTAATGTTTATACGACGTAATATTTATTAAATAAGATTGAATTATTGAAAATTAAGCAGATTATTCCCTCGAGAGAGACAAGGCGAACGAATGGATGGTAAATGCATTACTTGTATGAGAAATTCAATCAGCAATGATTAAATTTCCTGTGCCTGGCACGGACTTTCTTCTTCTGACTTTGAACTCTTAAGAAGGGCTGTAAAAAAGACTAAAGTTGACGTTTCAGTGAGTTAATGCTGCATTTGAAAATCACAGAGAACTTATTAATCAGTTAAAATACATTGTTCGCTAGTTTGTCAAGAATTAGTATTGGAATGATTTATTGTCCACCAGTTATTGAAAGGTTTCATAACGATATAAATCAATGCGATTCCAATATACTAACAACGATTCAAAGCATCGATTCGTGAAATTGTTCTATTTATAATCAATTAACTGAAATGTTCGCAGTTACGCTACACGAAATGAAAACGATTCAACCACCAGCAAATATTTAGTGACCTGCGAATTCGTCCCATTACTTTTATTATTTCAAATCCATTAATTTTTATTAATTTTTCAAAATTTAATATAAAAGGAAATTAATGAATTCGAAGAAATAAAAATGAAACAGTATTTTAAATGAAAATTAATGGGCAGTTTAAATGTGCTGAAAATTTCTATAAATCTACATTTAAAGGAACCCCTTTTATTTTGTCTTCTTTAAGCACCTATTAGCATGAAATAGCTAAGAAAAAAAAAGACTTTTAAAATGCTCGGCTTTTTATGCTTTTGGAAAAGTCAATTTTCTTTTCCATTTATCAAACAGTAGTTAACGCCAATTCTCTTAATGTTAGATAAAGAAAATATGGAAATACATTTCAGCAAAAAATATAAATAATGGACATAAAGTCTCCTTTTCGCTTGAAGCATTTACAAATCATATTCTGGCATCTGTAGCTACTATACAATAATAAAAAGCATCCATTATTGGTTCTGCAAGAGTTCTAAAAGCAAATACTGAATTAAAATTCATTCACATTGGCTATTCAGTTCATATATTTTCAATATATTTTAATCAATTAAAAAAAAAATATTCTGATATATATATATTTTTTTAACTTGTAGGAAATTGATATTAATTACATATTTTACCCTGATATCATATCAAATATTGATGGAAGGTAATGCCATATTTCCACGACTGCAATAATGTTTGCGAATCATAACATATAACGTATGTCCTCAAAATGGTTTTTCTATCTGCTGTTATTGGAATCTCAGCAAATGAAACTTCAAAAGATTTCATTGGTTGAAGATTTTACTTGAAAATGAATTTTGAAAGCATCAATCACTGAGCCAGCATTCCAGAAAAAGAAAATCGAAGCAGATATTAAATTAATTTCATGTAGGGATTTCTTTTAGGGGTGGGAAATATGGAAAGTGGTCTTTAACTTTAAAAATAACTTTAAAAATTTCAAAGTGATCTAAGAGAATGATAATTCTTATGCTTATAGCAAATTTTGTATCTTATTTTTATTATTTTTTTTTTTTTGGTTTTTTTTGTTATTGTTGTAAATAGTATTATTTTTATCAATACATATATTTCAGAGAGTTTTTTTTTTCCTTAGGACAGTAAATTAGAAATTATTTTAAAATATTATTTATTTTTACGAATGAAAAATAAATCACTGTAGCAAAGTTCTTGAAACATTGAAAGCATTTTGGCGTTAAGTCCACTCTTAATAAACGTACGAGGAAAAGCGGATCATATGTCTTTAAAATTCAGTATTTTCGTTAACTTTGACGTTTTTATCAAAAAGATTAACGTAGTCATTCAGATTCAGAGGGTTTTAAAGGTCTACATCTTCTTTCCTCCTGTTTTTCATATCGCGATGCAGAGATCCAGAACTCTGTGCTTATTTCAGATCACTTGTATAAATTTCAAGTCTATTCCAAATCATAATTTCGTTCTGCTATGCTAATGCACGCTATATTTCTTCAAATATAACCTTTGATTTATCCGTTCTGATTTACCTGCATTTATTTCGGTTTCCAATTCTTCTTCGGCGAATTCATTTCTCGAGTGACTTCGTAATCAGCCGAGATCAGTTTCCTTGTCATTTTCCGTCGACAGCATTTAATCTCATTACACATGGGATTCCCATTGACATAGACGCGGAGGAAGATGACAATTAATAGGAGACCGTGGAAACAGCGGAATAGTTGCGGTAAACCAGGCCAATTGGTTTGTAGAAATCATAATACCTTTGCAGTGATGGCCGTTCAAACCAGCTTGCTCTCATCCATAATGCAGTAGGCGTCTCTGCCATCGTCACTTTGATAGATGGCGGAATATGATTAATTCAAGCCAAGGGCAACATGCGTATTGGGAGGTAGCAGGATAAATGGGTACATTTTCCCAAAATGGTAAAAATGCTCTCTGATTGTAAATTCCAAAGCATTTCCAATAAGCAACGATTGGCCTCAACATGTCCACGTGTCATTTGCAGTCTGACAACCGCTGAGATCTGAACTTCTATCTTTCCAATGCAATGATTACATGTTTCTGTAAAGGTTTTAGATAGGAATTAATACTAATGTAAGCAGTGTAATGTTAATGAAAAAAAATTCAATTAAACTTTAATGGCATCTTGTAATGAGGTTTAGAGTGTTCAAAGGCGTTAGCTTTAGATCAGAAACTTCTGTAAATATTATTGTTTGATGGAATTTTGGAATTTTTGTACGTATACCACAAAAGGGTCTTTTAAGGACATCAGTTTTCTAGTAAATAATTTCAGAATTATTTCTAAAGATAAATGAAAGAAACTGCAAGAAGTAAGAATCAAAAAAGAAAAATGATAAAAATGGAAGGTCCACTCGGAGCATTCCAAACTATCTAGTATCAGAATCCAAAATTAAACAATCGCTGTAACAGTTTATCAGAAGATTAATGCAACATTTCTATAAACAAATTCCAGCTTATTTTTATTTTCAATATTAAGTAAATTTATCAGTAAGTTATCTGAGACATTGCTAATATTAAATCGATATGAAACAATATCAAAAGTAACTTCTTATAAAAAAAATTATAAGGCCTATACGTTTTAACATTAATTATATGTTACTGTAGTACTCGAGTAGATTGACTGGTTAGGAAAACATTGTGAAACATGTGGTCTTATTTCAATCCACAGATCAGACTTGAATGATTCTTTGTTCAGAAGTTCCTGAAGTTGTGTGATTCCTTCTATTTTTATTCTCTATTTTTTTGTATGATTATGGGTGTTTTTCTACTCAGTCGTTCAACAGTGGAAGTTGAAACAGTAACTCTAACTGATAAGCATGGAAGAAAATCGTTCAGCAGGAGACAGTGTGGGAAGAAAAAAATCGCTGGTTCATTTATATTCTATCCTAGACTCTTCACTAATAATCCTGTTCCACATTTCAAGAACTAGTCTAGTGACATCTAAAAAGGAACTCTAGAAAACCTATTAATCAATTGTGTATACAAGCCTACTACACTCAAGAATGCCAGAGATCAAGGCAGTTTTTTTTTTTCTTTTTCATTCAGACTTCTCGAATCTTAGGATAATAAGCAATGTCGAGTAATCTTGCAAACTGAACATCGTTGCTCAATTTAATAAATCAGACAGAAATTATGTTCTGAAATAAATTTTACATTTTTTCGCCTATCACTAATTCAGTATTGCACTTTAATTATATACTTTATATTTATGGTGAATTACATCTTCACAACTGTTAATACCACTAACAAATTTATACCTGAATGATAATTTAAGACAATTGCAATTTTAATTGAAAAATAAATTGATAGTATTTCATTAGTAACTTATAAGATAACAAATACAGAAGAACGTTGGAAAATTTTAAAGAAGATTTTCGATTGTCAAAGTAACATAGAAACATGTTGAATTCTTATTCAGAGGTGTTGCCATTAACTGTGACGCACATGATGACATCTGTGAAATGTACTAAATTCACGAAGAATATAACATTCTCCTCGACAATATAATTTGGGAACTTCATGATTACGGCATCAGCCTTGGTTCCGGTGTAATTTATGATTCACTCGTTTCTAGTGTCAGTAGCTACATCCATAACTTTCGTGAACTCTGGGCGTGAATAATGAACTAATAGATCAAAAGCTCCAAGCCCGTTATTCGTAAAAATCAAATAATTCGTAAGCAAATAGTCTGTGGTCTTAGACGCTCTCGAAGTCATGTTTAACTAACTGCGCCAGATATAAGATATATGGAGTAAATCTAATAGCTGTGTAGGTTTCCAAATGCATTCTTTATGATTCTGTGCTGTTTCATCCAAATATGAAAGCAGAAAGCTTGGAGAACAGCTTGATATTGAATTTTCATTAATTCAGTTGCGAAGAAGTTATTGTCGGAACAAGCTGTAATAAAATAATTTATATTCGTTTAAAGGGTCTTTCCTGCTAAACTGAAACAAATAAAAACACACACACAAAAAATAAAAATGCATCTACAGTTACTTAATAAAATAAAATGCAAATAAAATATTTGTTTAAGCCTCTCCAACATTTTGTAATTAAAAAAAAAACATAAAGATCAATTAGTTTGAGTTTGGAGCAACTTACATGTCTTAATGACAATGAGGTAGAATAACACCTTTTTAGATAACCTCGCAAAGAAAATTCGAGTTCAATTTTGAGTTGTTAGACTTATCTAAATATTTCATTTGAGTATTTATCAATAAAGGTAAATGCTAATATCAAAATAGTTTATTATCATTACGTCATAAAATTTCAATTTAATTCTCCGCCGATTACAGGCTATATAGGATATTATTTATGGAATTCAGGTGCATTCAAAGTAAAGAAAAGTTTTCACAGAATTATCTTATGAAATTTGTTAGCATCTAATCTAGAAGAGACTGGATTGATTAAAAGTCGCATTAGAAGTGAAATCAGAAAGAAAGAATTTCTGATTGAGTTGTTCATTACCAAATGTGTTTCTTGAAAGCCCAAATACGTAATATACATTATATTTGTAAGTTAATATTAAAATTAAACTGTAATTAATTAATTAATTAATTAATTAGCGAAGGTTAATTTTGTCATTTTGCTTCCCGTCATTACTTTTTAATGGCAAGAACGTGCCTATCGACATGGTATCTTCGAAGGTAACTTTTAATCTGTATTGTGACGATCTGAAATTCCCTGTGATGAGGAATTCGCAGTGCTCACCCTAACAGAAGAAATTCAGCAACTATAATACGACCAGGGGATTGTGTATAAGATCATATATGGAACTTCACGATCAACTCTACACATCCTATCATGATTTAATTTAATAACATTCAAAGATATAAATAATTGTTGTGATAGCTTCCTCTATACGAAAACATGGAATCTCTGACAAAACAAAATTGTCTAAAACATGCGTTTGGTCAACGGTCATATAAACAAGAAAGTCATCCAAAATTACAGCACAATAAGTGACGCCACGTCGACGAAATCTCTGAAAGATAAAAATTGTGATGCTTTTGGTAGATAAGCTGTTATGCGCAGTGCTGTAAATATCTGATTCTTCACAACTGTCTGCCTTTCACACAACCACTTACCAGTATCATCCATACGTCCCATATCTATAGTCAAATGCATAGCGATAATTCGGCATATCCAGCTAGCTTCACCACTGAGCACGATCCAATAATGTCATCTAAATAATAGACATAAACTGAAAGAGACAATTTTTATAATAAGAACTCTTCGGACGACCCTCGTTTTAACTGAAAAGTAAGTATTTGTTTGCATGTAGGTCATGTCTTTACGTCAATCACAAAAATTGTTTATAACTTAAACTATTTTTCTGTCAGAAAGTGCATACGGAGTATTTGGGAAATATCGAGATTTTATAATAACAAAATTGAAACTTTTATTATTAATCTATATTTCTTTTATTATTAAGATATTATTTTTATAATTTACTTAAAATTACTCTTTTTTGCTATAACAAGTATGTAATGAATTATCAATCTGTAGGCCGTTGGATTGCTCTTGTTTAACTTTTGAAATTTCTGCTCAAACTGGGCAGTTGTCTAAAATATTTACATCTATCGCTTATAAATTTTTACGATAACTCCTTGTGATAAAATGAAATTCGGTGGCTCTGAACTGAAAATTATAAATTAAAGGTGATTACAAATTTAAGCTCTGTGTAATCCTTGTGTTGCGCATGTGTAATCCTTGGTATCTCTAGAAAGAACAAACAGCTAATGCAGTACCTGTGTTGACGTTAATTCAACAATTCAAGGCAACCTTCGGTGTTTTAAATTTTAAATTAAAGAACCATAAAAGCAAACTTGGGAAAATTAAGCGTACGACTGAATAAAATAAACAGTTTTTCTGCCGTTGTAGTTCTTGGATTTTTTTTTTTAATTAATATCTTAAAATTTTCAAAACTGAAATATATGAAGTTTAAATTTCAATTTTTTTTAACTTAAATGTTGTTTTCACCATATCCTTAGATGTAAATATTCCGCTAACTTTTTTCTAAGGCGAGTATAAAATTTTATAGAAGAGAGTTGTAATTCTACAGGAAATTCCAAATTCATCTTTGAAAATTTGTAGGTTTGAAAAGATATATAAACAATCAGTGAATCACATGACAGTTGCTTAATATAAAAAGTGTGTTTTATTACTATTCTGAAAACGGTAAAAAAGTGGTAAAACGAATGGCTAAACTGACTTTAAGTGTCATAGATGTTTGCCAGTCTAAGCATTTCAAAGAGAAACTGTTCAATATCTATCAAGAATAATGCAGCAAACCCAAAATTTCCAAAAACTAGTAGAATTGTTGGCAAAAGAAATTTGTAAATGAAATAATGAGGAAAATGAACATTGTGTAGGAATTATGTGTACGAAAATAGCTCTCAATGTTTACGGGATTGCAGCAGATAACTACAAGATAATTGAAAACTAGCCTCTGATGAAACACTATGGATGGTGTCTCATGGTCGCTTCTTGATCGCCGTTGTTGCTCTATACAGCTCGGTTTTTCATTCGTGAAGACTGATAAACATAAGGAACTGAGATATACAACCTTGTTTGAAAATATTTACGAAAGGGAAATCCTTACATTTTCTGAAATTTAGTAGTAATGCTTTCCGCTGTAACATTTTCTGCAAAAACTGTGAAATATTATTTTCCAGTATTATCATTTACACAATTAACAGTTTTTCCGAATTGCAATTTCAAAATGAAGTAAATTAAACTGCTTTTTAGAGTTGAAAAGAATTTGTGTCAATTCTGGTCTTAAGGAGAAGAATTGTAGATGGCTTTTTTTTTTTCTTTTGATATAACCAAAACGATTAACTCTTCATAAAGTTCGATCGGAATTTTGAGAACACCAACTGTAATGTCAAACAGCTTTACTATCACTTTTTTTTACTATAAAAAAAAAAAAAGATAAAGGAGCAAATTGTAAACAATGTCGCAAAAGTAGATTACAAATAATTATTTTAAAAACCTAAAATTAGAAATCGACTTCTCCTAAAGGAAAAAAAAAATATCTTACTTTTCACTAAAACTTTCTCAAAACCAGTTACAAGCTTTATGTTCCTTAATAGAAATGTAACTAGCTGCTCTAAGTCATTCTGTTAGAATAGTAACTATTACTTTCATAAAAGAATCCCAGAAGATGAAAATGTGACTTTAAAATGAAATGTAATCTTTAAGAGATTATTGTCTTCTACTCTTACTTCATTTTTAAATGAATTTTTGCTGCAAGTTAAACACTGCTGACTTCTGACGGCAACCGAGTAAATTTCCATTAAATAGTCTGTAAAGAGATTATAAAATTTGCTTAGCACCCTTTAATTTTTTATTAAATATAAAGTTTTAAGTTTACTTTCCTCAATATGAATTTATTGAATACAATATCCATAAAGAAAGAAATAATATCTTCAGGAGCTTATTACAGAAGCATCTGTTTATTAATAGAAGCTCAGGAAAATTCGCTGATATTAAGTTTAAAGATTGTTGAAACTGATTTGATGTTTGACTGTTTGGTTTTTCGAAGAAATTATAAAAAAAAAAAACTAGTAAATATTTTAATAGCAAAAATCTATTTATTTCTGAAGCAGTGTTCATAAATGATTTTTCCATCTATGTGGAGTGGTGCTTCTGGAACACTGTAGATGGCGCAGTAGCTTTAGTAATTTTGCAAAATGTAGTGTCAGTTGTGGTTGGTGCGACCAGAAAACGAATAATTAAATGGACCTTGTTTTGTTTTGTGCGTAGGTGTAAGTTTGTTTGTTCTTTAATTAATCACAGTTTTAAGCTTTAGAAAGAGTTATTTATTATTCAACAAAACAACTTGAACAACAGGTTATTTTTGGTCACAGTAACCATGGGTTCAGTTCCTTTTCTCAAATCCTGTCCATTCCCCAAGTCCTCCTCAATAAAATATCCCACCATCTTCTTATCCCACAGCTTCTAAAACAGTTTCTCACCAACTCCGATTTCTCACTACCTTTCATCATCTGTACATATAAACCGTCCTCTAGATCGAACGTTTGGTTGAGATCTGATAAATTTCTCATTCGAAGTGAAGAGGATATCTTACTTGGAAACCACATCATTTTTTTTGTTTCTTTAACCCTTCCTTTTCTTTGGGACCAAATCATGTGTTTAACTTGTGCCCACAGGAACTACTCTCCCTCCTCCAGCATTCTCTCTCCTCTTCCCTTCTCCTTGGAGATCCTTTCTAGTCCCCAGGGTGCAGTTGCGATCGCGGATAGTTTTGGTATTCCGCGGGCGTTTACGGCACTCGCGCTAGAGGGGATCATAAATTGCCGGTATCCCCACACGGAGATCCGCACCAATCCTCCTGTTGACTGGGAAGATTGTTGGGAGGAGGTCGAAATGAACTCCATGACCGGGAACCCGAGCTATAATGACGACCTCCTCATTATAGCTCGGGCTCCTGGTCATGGAGTTCATTTTCGCGAATCCGGACCAACATTAGGAGACACTTCAAACTGGAAAACCAAATGCACATCGATTAGCTGGCTTGTGGCCGTCCGCCTTCAAATCTGTAGACGACGTACAAAAAGGATGAGTGGGTTGGGGAAGATGTTATTGGAGGTAGGGGGAATGTTAAGGCAGGGAAAAAAAAAGAAAGAAAGAAGAGAGGACAGATTTTGGAGCGTTTCTCTGTGTGTAGATTCGTTAGCGCCAAGTAAATTGACAGACTGATTATGGCAGAGTGGAAAGGCTTAGCCAGAAGTCTGCAGAAGGGAGGGTGGGGAAAAAAACATAGCAAAGGAAAATGGGATGCGAAGGAGACTGTGTTGTTCCATTCAGTTAAGCTCCTTTTCCACTTTCTTCACTGAATGAATTTAGATTGAAAAAAAGGCTATGATTACGCAGTGCATTTGTTGGTGCAATTATGTGAGACAATCATTGCATTTTCATTTTAAAGCTGATCGAAGAGTTACCTTCACAAGATTTGTACTTTAGGCTTAAGAATGAAAGAATTTTAAGAATATCTATTATATAAACATTAACTTAGTGCCGTACCCGTATTTCTGAGATTTAACTATTCTAAACAAGCTCAAAGATACTTCATAAAAAAAATGTGCATATCATCAATTGCATACTTGGTTTGCAGGAAAAATACAAATAAGATATACTGCCTTCGGAAACAAAGTCTAACATTTCATTCTCTTTATCTCCTAAAAACTCAGAATTCTGGTAAAATTATATAGCATCCAGTCATTAAATGATAGTTGAAAAATAATAGAGATGACGATAATGAAAGGACAGAAAAAAGCAGATGTGACTATCACTAATTAAGTTTATCCTTTAATAATGTTACTTGCTAATTAAAGCAGAATCCTATGAACTATAACAATCAGAGAATGATTTCGTTCATAAATTGGCCAATTGTCGGCGAGATTATGTAAATTTGTTTCGCAAAATTATGATACTGTAGAACTTATGCCTAGAATAACAAGCTTTCTTTTTTAAATAGTATACATCAATATTGAAAAATACAGTAATCAAGTATCAAATAATGTGTTAATAAAATTTATGAGTCCACTAATTTTAATTATTTTCAATTTACAGGTGGCCTGGGTCAAAGTCGACACGCAGACTATTCTTACGATACACACCCACGTCATAACCAGAAACTATAGGATAGACGTTTCACATGACCACAGGTGAATATAAAGTTTCATTTTATCCTCATTAGTTATTCTTATATTGATTTCTTTTAGATTTATTTCAAATTTTCAAATAACATTCCTTTTATATCTTTTTACATTGATATCTACATATCATAGATACTGATTTGAAAGACCCTTCATTCAATTACTTAGTATTTTCAAAATCTAAATCTTACAGTAGTTCATCAACAATCAAAACAATCAACAATCAAAATTAGTGAAAGGAATGAAAAAAAAATGCCCTCTTTTTATTTCGAAAAAATTATTTTGAATCTCATTTTGGAATAGAAACATTAAATAACATTCACAGTTAATTGAAGAAAAAAAGACTGGATTAACTGAATGCAATCATAGTTTGTCATTTGTTTTATAACAATGTTATTCAGTTTAATTGCATAGAACTGTTCGCCATTAAACAGAATCGTTCTTTTCTAAAACAAACTAAACTAAACCTAAACTAAACTAAATTGTATAAAATGTTGAAATTTTTCAGATTTATGAAGACTTTCAATATTTCATAAAATTTACCATCTATCAACTCTCTGCAATGTATTGCGTAAATTTATTTTGAATTGTATTTTCTAGTAATTACATATCCCTTGGATATAAACAAGGTTTTTGTTAAAATTAATTAACACACATTATAAAAAGATGATCAATTCATAATTAAAATGTTGAAAATAATAAAATAACTCATCGAGGACGGTTTCAACCCGCTAACCTCTGAGTTATCTTCAGCTCAAAGTAAAGATAACCCGGAGGTTAGCGGGTTGAAACCATCCTAACCTTATTATTTTCTACATTTTAATTATGAATTGATCATCATTTTATTTTGTGTGCTAATGATTTTCCTTATTTATAAATATGTTAACTCTGACACGTTAATATCTATTAGATATTTTATTAGTAACATGTATAATAGTAGTTTAAAGCTTTATAGCTCTAGCTTTACAGCTTTGGTGTCCGCGGCAGTGACATTCCTCCATAGTTTGATGTAATACAGATGTCACCTCAGCCCAAGATAATCCAAAGAAATACTCCGTTATGACGTTTTTAAAAGAAATCCATGTTTTTCCGAGAATACCTTTACTGTAGACAGTCTGCCGGATCAGCAGATGACAAACAAAATTCAATTTTGCTGAATTTTGGCTGAATTTTGTATGTCATCTGCTGATCCGGCGTTGAAAAGTCAGAAAAATAGTATGGACATCAGTGTGAATGTAGTGCCCTGTATCTATTACGTTGTGGAATTATCATGCAAAGAAAATGACAACAAAGATTGCAGACTCATCTGATCCGCTACTGTTCCTATAGGCTTTTAAATGGTTCTGCAGAAAATTCTTCATTTACATCATTCCTTTTGTGATTGTATTAAAATAATGAAAATTATTCTTTTTTAAATTACTTTATTTCCGTATGTCCCAAAGGTCCCTTACATTAAATAAAGCAACACATTTTTCGAAAAATCTGACTAGTGCCTTATTAAGTTTGTATAGCACTGAAAGTGTTTACCGACTTTTCGGTTCGTAAAGGAACAATAGTCCAATCAAGACAGACCAACAAATAACTCCTAAAGTGATATTTCAAATCTAAAAAGATTTTTTTACCACTTTACTCTTTTAAATTTCATCAAGATGTGGATGTAAAAATATCAGTGGTAGCTCATTGAATTTCATAACAAAATTATTTAACTGATTATTTTACAACTTCTATTTGAAGTTTTTGATTAAAAAAAAAGAATTTTGATTATAAGATCAAGGTTAGTTTTTAATATCGGTATGAATAATTCTTTGTTGAATTAAATAAACCCTTTTGACAAAATATAAGAATACAAAAATCAATTTATTTATTTATTTAAGTAAATTCCTTTCCTGTCAAATGTACAAACAGATTAACAAATTCATAATGATACAAGAGTAGTTTATCCGGCGATTGAGGCAAGAATTTTCCGGCGATTGGGGCAAGGGGGGAGGCGCAAGTATTTTAGGTAACCTGTCTTAGCGTTGAGGCAAGAATTTTCCGGCGATTGG
>JAFIDM010039714.1:0-14188 GCA_023159025.1 Thereuonema tuberculata | reverse complement strand
GGGGAGGCGCAGATATATTAGGTAACCTGTCTTAGCGTTGAGGCAAGCTGGCAGGGGTACTAGATTAGGGCACTGGGAGAATTCACTCACCTGAGCGAGGTATTTTTAGGGGGGGAGATGCACTTGGAAGGTCAGGTGACCTAGGTATTTTTAGGAGGGGAGGTGTAAAGAGGGCACTTGGGAGGTCAGGTGACATAGGTATTTTTAGGAAGGGAGGTGCAACGAGGGCACTTGGAAGGTTATATAACCTAGGTATTTTTAGGAAAGGGGAGGTGCAAAGAGGGCACTTGGGAGGTCAGGTGACAGATACAACGAGGGTACTTGGAAGGTTATGTAACCTAGGTATTTTTCAGAGGACACGGACGGGGAGGACACTGGGAGAATCTGAGAGTTGAGGGCACTTGGGGTTAAAACATGTTATAACACGTTTAAGTTAGGTATTCATTAATTTTTATTTATAGTTCATTCATTCATTCATTCATTCATTTTATTTCCGTTACATTTTATCATAGTCCTGTTAGGAAGCATTTGTAGAGCTTCCTATCAACAGGTGCTACCGTTGAGTACATTCATATTGATATATTTGAGTTATTAGCTACATATGCATTTTTTTTTTAGTTCTTTTGATTCAAAATAATTCTTAATTTTGTTTAGTATTTTAATGATTTTTATAAGCTTAATTGATTGATAAGTCTTTAACGATTTTATGAATTTATCAGTTTAATGTTTGTAGATTATGAAAGAAGTACAGTCAAGTCACAGGAATGTTCGGTTTTTTTTTTTTTATTTTTTATTATAATATATATGATGATAGTTACATTTTATGCCTTATAAAACATTGATTCCATTTCTAAATTTGAACTGTCTGTATCAAATTCAAAATCATGTCTAACACGCTTTTTCAGTTGATCATCTGATTCATTGTCTTGAAATTGGTGGTCTTCTTGGAAGTATTCAGAAAACGGTGATTCTTTTAAGGCTAGTTTTAAATTCCTCCAGGCAGGTCTCTTCAGTTGTACATAATTGCTCCCATCAGTAATTTGAATAGAAAGTTCGTAAATGGATGGCTGTACTAATTGTATTAATAGTCCGCTTACCGTTTGATAAGCTGATAGATCTGGTAATTTATTAGCCCTTACATTTTTTTCTGCTTGGTAATAGGCGTCGCTAATGGTTTGATGAAACTAACAGTTCTTGTATTGAATTTCTGTCAATTTCCAAACATCCTCCCATACATTCGAAACGATGAGTTTTCTTGGAATAATAGTGTTTTTGTAATCGAATAACACCATCTTCAAGTTTCAAAAGGACGTTCTCTCCTAAAGATTTAGAATTTGTATCTTTCAGTATAGCAGAGGTTGTGGGTAGATTCTGTGAAATAATAATAATAGAAAACAATATTAGGTCGATTGTAAAGACTTAAATGAATGTTCAGAAGAATCAAAAAAAAAATATGTATATATATATTTTTAACATTACGATCAAAGTAGAATGAAGAAAAAAATCTTTAGACTTTAGAACAAAGTTAGTGAATCTGCGAAATAGTTTGATTGTGTGTTCCGAAGTTTCGAAAAAAAAAATATATGATTATCATTAAGAACAAAGTAGAAAGAAGAAAAATATATATCATCAACTTTAAAAGAAGAAAAAAAAATATAACTTTAGATTTAAGAACAAAGTTAGATTTAGGAAAAATAACGTAACATTGTTTGTAATCTCTTAGCTTCCGTCAAAAGATGTAGACTGGAGGTCATTTTCGAATGTAAGAACTGCCAAAATCACTTGTCATTTATAGAAAAAACTAAACGCAAGCCATCCTCTTACTGGCTCTTGTACATTCGTTTCTTATTGGTTAAAAAAAGACAAACATTTCTATTGGTTAATTGATTTGAGTCAGATGTTTGTAATTTAACCCTTGTAGATTGCTAATGTTTACAGGAAATTGTTTTATCACATTTTCGTATCTTATCAAAAAAAGATTAAAAATCTTTGACAATTGGGACCGAATTTTAATCTTTTTTTTTGATAAGATACGGATGATAAAAGGGAGACCATATGGTGATTTATCGGTCTTTGTCGGACGAGGGGGTGATTGAATTTTAATCTGTTTAGATAAGACAAGGGTTAAGAAAAGGGAGACCTGATTTCAGCTTGCATTTAGGTAAAATTTGTAACTTTGGAGAATCTTAAGAGTGTTGGAGAAAATATTTTGTTAAATTTGCCTTACATTTAGGTAAAAATTGCAACTTTGGAAAATCTTTAAGTGTATTTGAGGAAAATATTTTGTTAAATTCACCGTGTGTGTTGACTAAATTCGTAACTTTGGAGGATCTTTATTTATATTTGGAAGAAATATATGGTTAAATTCACTTTACATTTAGATAAAATTTGTAACTTGGAGAATCTTTAAGTATATTTTGGAAAAATTAACAAAATTTCGTCTTACATTTAGATAAAACTTGTAACTTTGGAGGATCTTTATTTATATTTGGAAGAGATATATGGTTCAATTCACTTTACATTTAGGTAAAAATTTGTAACTTTGGAGAATCCTTAAGTGTATTTTGGAAAAATATTTTGTTAAATTCGACTTACATTTAGATAAAAAATATAACTTTGGAGGTTCTTTTTTATATTTGGAAGAAATATATGGTTAAATTAACTTTACATTTAGGTAAAATTTGTAACTTTGGAGAATCTTTATGTGTATTTAGGAAAAATATTTTGTTAAATTCGCCTTACATTTAGGTAAAAATTGCAACTTTGGAAAATCTTTAACTGTATTTGAGGAAAATATTGTGTTAAATTCGTCTTGCATTTAGGTAAAATTTATAACTTTGGAGAATCTTTAAGTGTATTTGAGGAAGATATTTTGTTAAATTCACCGTGTGTGTTGACTAAATTTGTAACTTTGGAGGATCTTTATTTATATTTCGAAGAAATATATAGTTAAATTCACTTTACATTTAGGTAAAATTTGTAACTTGGAGATTCTTAAAGTGTATTTTGGAAAAATATTTTGTCAATTTCGTCTTACATTTAGGTAAAACTTGTAACTTTGGAGGATCTTTATTTATATTTGGAAGAGATATATGGTTCAATTCACTTTACATTTAGGTAAAACTTGTAACTTTGGAGGATCTTTGTTTATATTTGGAAGAGATATACGGTTCAATTCACTTTACATTTAGGTAAAAATTTATAACTTTGGAGAATCTTTAAGTGTATTTTTGAAAAATTATTTTGTTAAATTCGACTTACATTTAGATAAAAAATGTAACTTTGGAGGTTCTTTTTTATATTTGGAAGAAATGTATGGTTAAATTAACTTTACATTTAGGTAAAATTTGTAACTTTGGAGAATCTTTATGTGTATTTAGGAAAAATATTTTGTTAAATTCGCGTTACATTTAGGTAAAAATTGCAACTTTGGAAAATCTTTAACTATATTTGAGGAAAATATTTTGTTAAATTCGTCTTGCATTTTGATAAAACTTGTAACTTTGAAGGATCTTTATTAGTATTTGGAAGAAATATTCAGTTAAATTCACTTCACATTTAGATAAAATTTGAAACTTTGGAGAATCTTTTAAGAGTATTGGAGAAAAATATTTTGTGAAATTCGTCTTACATTTAGGTAAAGAAATACGAGACATCTTCTTTAACGTAAGGTGTCTTTCGACTGCCGCATTAAGTGAAGTTATCTGGGTATAGTGTCATAGAGGTCGAGCTCGGTTCATTTTAATAATGTTTCGAGTTTATCTTAATTTACTTACTTTCATGTTTTCTTGGAAAAAATATTTCGTTTTGGGTGTCGTAAATTATAACTTATTGTTAATTTTATTTGTATTTAGGAAAAAATAAACTGGTTAATTTGTCTTTCGTTTTTGTAACAGCTGTAACTTAGTGCAATCTTTATATGAGTTTGAGGGAAAAAAAAAAGTAATCTTGGTTTACGTTTTGAAGGATTATACTTTGATATAGAAATAAGTTTATGATATTATAAATATCTAGCAGGATGCGAACTTGTAATGTAGATATTAATTGAGAGCTAAATAATTTATCCCATGTAGATACCTGTTAGGTATAAATTATTGTCCAAACACATTCATTAATAACATTGTTTATAAAACTTTCTTATTTGAAATACATTATACAAAGAATTAAGTTAAAATCTTTATGAAGATTCAAAAGTTCTTTATAAAAGGCTTCTAATGTCCATTAGAGTTCTTCTAGTTTAGTTATAAACTACTGTAGGTCTTTTCACCCTATGTGAAAAATAATATATGATTGTCTATTACTGAAATATATCCGAACTCTTGCACTAATACACGTTTGGTTTTATCACCTTATGTGTAAGTTACAATATTTGCAATCTAACACTACATTTTACTTCAGTTCATTTCTTAATAAAAGTTATTTCTTGTTTTCTATTAGTTTAACTTTTATCTTGAATTATATGTTCACAATGCCTTCAAACTTTATCGAAATAGACTCTGATGACTTTTATATACCTTCATAATCTTTTAATGAAGTTTCATATACAAGTACTTTAACCCTATCACTATTCATCGTGAATAATTGTCTATCATCTTTAGAGTTCAATTGTTTATCTTTGAATCTTTTTATTAATCCGCTTTATCAATTACTCGAATAAAGTAGTCCTTGGAAGTTATTAATATTTATCCGCTTTGACTATTAAATCCTAAACATCGCTGTGTTTCTTCCAGAAATATGATAACTCTCATGTTCTCTGTGTTATTTAAAATAAACTTCACTTACTTGGAAATTCTTCTATATTTATATATCACAACTGTGGAGTCAACATACGCTCCTCGATTACCTATACGTTGTCTTCAGTATTTGCTCGCTAATATCTCCTATCTCCTTCCGTTCCATTAATCTGTTTAGTCTGGTTCCAAGATCCCGAACTCAAGACTATTAATCTATTTGATTATGTTGCTGAAACGAAATTGTAGATATTAGTATCACCGTTTTTCTAGGTAATATCAAAACATTATTCAATACAATACGAACGTAAAATATATCTCAAGGGCAATGTTCAATTCTCAAGGTAACTTATCCCTTATCAGAAGATTCTTATCTTCCATGGTATTCTCCAGGAAAGATATCATAATCGACTCCTGTCTATACATTGAAGAAGATAATATTGATCCCTATTAATCCTGTAAGATTCTTATATCTAGAATCAAGAAAAGGAAAGAATTATAACTCAGCGGATCAGATCAATATCGCCATTCCATCCTCGAATCTTCAATAATACCAAACCGCTCCCTCGAGCCGTAAACAATACTATACAAACATAACAAAGCAGTCCAAGCATCACATCGCTTCAAACAATGGTATTATTCTCTCATGTTTTTTTAATGTTAACAACAATAACAAGTCACTCAAAAATAAAGTGCTTATTGCACAATAATAAAATACATTTCCTACAATACCCCCTCTCAATAAGTACTTCATTTTACCTATAATATGATTTATTCACCTAGTACACATTATATTACTGATCAACTCTTGATGTCTTACATTGCCAAGTCCTTTTGTAAAAACATCTACCAGATTATTTTTACTTTCAACATATTCCATGCATATTTTCTTTTCTTCCACTAAATCTTTGATTATGTGGTACTTGACATTTATATGTCGACTCCTAGTCTGATTGAAAGTGTCTTCTATCATCTTTATTGTTGGTTGGTTATCACACTTGATCACAGTGGTGATATTAGCTAATTCTTCAAAATCCAGTTCACTTAGTATGTTCTTGTAACTCATAACGTGCTTGCAGCACTCACAGCAAGAAATAAGTTCTGATTCCTGAGTTGAATAAGATACGATTGTCTGCTTCTTACTTAACCAAGCAATTGGACAGGATCCAAAAAATATGATATAGCCTGTTGTCGACTTTCCTCCGCTTCTATTGGCGAAACTAGCATCGGCATAACTATAAATGATGCGAGGATCATCTTCATAGCTCAATTTATAAGTTTCATTACCTTTAAGGTATCGAAGAATTCTCTTTGCCTTTATCATATCTGCTTTAGTTGGTTTGTTGTTGTTTTCAGAACATCGACTAACTGCGTAAGTTATATCTGGACATGAACAGTTTGATAAATAGGTGAGACTTCCCATTAAACTTCTGTATTTTAGGTGATCATCTTCATTTAAACAATTCCCTTCTTCAGTGCTTTCTATTCCAGTAGCTTTATCTTCAAGATAAGGCGTAGTGACAGTTCTGCAATCTTCCACATTGAATTTTCTCAAAAGTCCCTTAATGAATTTTTCTTGATGTATGACAATCTTCTGTGAATCATATTCATATTCTATTTGCATTCCTAGATAGTCTTTGACTACTCCCAAATCCTTAATTCCAAATAACTTATTTAAGTCTTTCTTTATTACTTCAATGCAGCTCTCTCTTTTCCCAAAAATGAGAATATCATCTATATACACTAGCATGAAATACGTTCATCATTAAAGACTTTATGAAAAATGCATGGTTCTGTCTTGAGTGGAATGTACCCTCTACTTTTAAGTTTATCTCTTAACGTTGTATGCCATGATCTCCCAGCCTGTTTAAGCCCATACAGTGACTTTAGCAGCTTTAGACCATTGTTGGAACTATTCTTTACTGATACACCTTCCGGGATTTCAATGTAGATGTCAGTATCTATATCACCGTTAAGGAACGCACTGTTAACATCACATTGGTGGATATGCAACTTTTCTTTAATTGACAACCCTAGGAAAAGACGCAAAATATGCAGTGCTGGTGTTGGAGCATATGTCTTGTCGTAATTTATTCCTGGCTTCTGAAGGAATCCGTTCGCAACTAATCGGCTTTTGTATTTAACAATATCTCCACTTGAATTCTTCTTCAGTTTAAATACCCATTTAGTAGTCAGAGGGGTTATATAGTCTGGTATCTTAGTTTCATGCCATGTTCTATGACTTTCTATGCTTTGCAATTCATCTCTTATGGATCTCATCCACATTTTCCGATCATCACTTTCCATTGCCTCTTTATAAGACTTTGTTTCTTTACATACAATTGCCATGTTTGCTCTGCGATTTCCTGTTCTTCGGACTTTACGGCTATGAAGGTTGAAATATTCATCTTCTGATTCTTCTGATTCATTTATCGAATCAATTGCTTCTACTTCAGGAGTTATCTCTGATTTGATTCCACCAGATTCTTCTTCACTGTCAGCTACTTCTGCATGTCGCTCAGTGGAACTTTCTTCATCCCCATCTGTATTGTCTTCATGACTATCAATATGATGATTGTCATCTTCTGATGATTCTTCATCTTCCATCATCTTAGGACTGATACAGGTTTCAAAAAGTTTCTTATTGGAATCATTATTCAATGACTTGCATCTTAAATAGTCACTTCCTCTTTGATTTTCATTTACGTATACATTTCGAGTTTGAATTACTTTACTGTTCTCTATGTCGTAAATAAAATATCCTTTTGTCATATCGGAATATCCTAACATAACTCCTTTTCTCGTTCTCTTGGAGAATTTATTCTTCAGCTCATGTTTTGCCACCTTAATAAAACATAAACTTCCGAACTTCTTCAAATGACTTGCGTTGGGTGGATACTGATTACAAAACCACCTGCTCAAAGGTATCTCGTTGTTTACTGTGGAATGAGGACTTCTGTTCTTAGTATAGTTGGCTGTAATTATGGAGTAGGGCCAAAAAGATTCTGGAAGCTTGGCGTCTATCATGATGGTTCTCGCTGTTTCCATAAGACTTCGGTTGAACCTCTCTGCAACTCCATTTTGTTGGGGTCTATAAGGAGACGAATGTTGCAATTTAATACCTTTGGAAGCAGCATAATTCTTAACTTCAGCGTTGTTGTATTCAGTTCCATTATCGCACAGGATTCGTTGAACTGAGTTACCAGTGGATTTTTCTGCGAACTGAACAAAGTTTTTGATGTTTTGAAACACTTCATTTTTACTCTTTAAAAGGTATATAAAACTGCGTCTCGAAAAATCATCGATGAAGGTTAAAATGTATCTATAACCCTCCTGATTATTGACACGGATAGGTCCACAAATATCGGAGTGAACTAGTTCAAGTGTCTTGTGTGTTCTTATTAAACCAATCTTAGGATGACTTACGTTCACTAATTTCCCCTCTTTACAGCTATTACATTCCATGATTTCCTGATCATTAATCTTAACATTTTCTATTCCTCTTAACAACTTTAATCTGATAATCGTCTTGATTTTATCAACGGATATGTGACCCAAACGATCATGCAATAGTTTACATGGTTTATGATCCACTTCTTGAAAATGAGCTGAGTTACTCTGATGAACCGGACAGCAATCAACAACATAAAGGTTATTCTTCTTCTTTCCAATTAACACAGCTTTCATTCTCTTATTCCGGACAATATATCTTTCTTTCTTGATTTCTTGGTAGAAACCCATGTTGGCAATCTCCCCAGACGAAATTAGATTGACGCTAACTTCTGGAACATAGAATACATTTTGCAATGTGAAATATAGATGTTTATCATGATCAGTCTTAGTTCTCAACACAACAGTGCCTTTTCCTACAGCCGTCATATAGGAATTATTGGAACTATAGATTTTAACAGGTTCACTAATCTCAGTATATTTACTAAAAGCTTCTCGATCAAAGCATATTGAGTTAGAACACCCACTGTCCAAGTACCAACTGTTAGGATCTTTTTTTCTTAAACTTCCATCATTCTCAAAACAGTGAACGATGCCAAATACTGACTTCTTTTTATTGTCAGATTTGTCATTTGCACTAGTCTTTTTCTTTCCATCAAACTTTCTGTGCCTACAGAATTTTGCAATGTGTCCAACTTTGTTACAAATAAAGCATTTCCTGCTTTCTTTCTTCTTATAATGAAACGAAGCGGTAGCAGATTCATTCTCATTAGATTCAGCATTGAAACATTGCTTTGACAAAGATGACTTCTGACTTTCAGAGCATTTATCTCTACGAAATTCTTGGATAATAGTTTCAATTATATATTTCGAATTGAAACCAGGATGTTTTTGCTGGACAAGGAGACCTTGTGCACATGGTCTCAATTCCTTAGGTAGACCTGAGAGGATAAGCCAAGAGAATTCATGGTCATCAACACTACCCCCTTTATCCTCAATTTCTGCTAGAATAGTTTTTAAGTTCAGTAATTTGTCAGGAATATTAGCTTCAGAGGACATCTTACTTTTACAGTAGAGTTCTCTTTTCAATTCACTAATCTTTAAATGATCAGTAATGTTAAACTTCTCATCTATTTCTTTTAACAGTAGTTGGGGATCATTGAATTCCTTTAACAATATTCTGAATTTATCTTCTACTGAATTAATTATAATTCCTACTGCCTTTTCTGTTTTCATGAGCATTTTCTCTCGCTTATCAACATCTTTAATTTCTTCTGTCTCTTTCAAAGGTCGATTGGCTAGCATCCAAAGACCTTGCTGCTGAAATGAAGTGCGAATAGCAATCTTCCACTTGATATAATTATCACCAACGAATTTCAGTAATTGACTAGCCATGATGTAAGTATTTCAATTTCACTATGAATGAGGACTCTCAAAAAAAAACTTTTCCTTTAATATTATAAAAGGATTATAAATAAACAGACCATTACTAGCAGAGTAGCGCAGTGGGCCCATAACCAAATGAAGTATTATAATTTGATTATAGAAATAAGTTTATGATATTATAAATATCTAGCAGGATGCGAACTTGTAATGTAGATGTTAATTGAGAGCTAAATAATAATTTATCCCATGTAGATACCAGTTATATAAATTATTGTCCAAACACATTCATTAATAACATTGTTTATAAAACTTTCTTATTTGAAATACATTATACAAAGAATTAAGTTAAAATCTTTATGAAGATTCAAAAGTTCTTTATAAAAGGCTTCTAATGTCCATTAGAGTTCTTCTAGTTTAGTTATAAACTACTGTAGGTCTTTTCACCCTATGTGAAAAATAATATATGATTGTCTATTACTGAAATATATCCGAACTCTTGCACTAATACACGTTTGGTTTTATCACCTTATGTGTAAGTTACAATATTTGCAATCTAACACTAGATTTTACTTCAGTTCATTTCTTAATAAAAGTTATTTCTTGTTTTCTATTAGTTTAACTTTTATCTTGAATTATATGTTCACAATGCCTTCAAACTTTATCGAAATAGACTCTGATGACTTTTTATATACCTTCATAATCTTTTAATGAAGTTTCATATACAAGTACTTTAACCCTATCACTATTCATCGTGAATAATTGTCTATCATCTTTAAAGTTCAATTGTTTATCTTTGAATCTTTTTATTAATCCGCTTTATCAATTATTCGAATAAAGTAGTCCTTGGAAGTTATTAATATTTATCCGCTTTGACTATTAAATCCTAAACATCGCTGTGTTTCTTCCAGAAATATGATAACTCTCATGTTCTCTGTGTTATTTAAAATAAACTTCACTTACTTGGAAATTCTTCTATATTTATATATCACAACTGTGGAGTCAACATACGCTCCTCGATTACCTATACGTTGTCTTCAGTATTTGCTCGCTAATATCTCCTATCTCCTTCCGTTCCATTAATCTGTTTAGTCTGGTTCCAAGATCCCGAACTCAAGACTATTAATCTATTTGATTATGTTGCTGAAACGAAATTGTAGATATTAGTATCACCGTTTTTCTAGGTAATACCAAAACATTATTCAATACAATACGAACGTAAAATATATCTCAAGGGCAATGTTCAATTCTCAAGGTAACTTATCCCTTATCAGAAGATTCTTATCTTCCATGGTATTCTCCAGGAAAGATATCATAATCGACTCCTGTCTATACATTGAAGAAGATAATATTGATCCCTATTAATCCTGTAAGATTCTTATATCTAGAATCAAGAAAAGGAAAGAATTATAACTCAGCGGATCAGATCAATATCGCCATTCCATCCTCGAATCTTCAATAATACCAAACCGCTCCCTCGAGCCGTAAACAATACTATACAAACATAACAAAGCAGTCCAAGCATCACATCGCTTCAAACAATGGTATTATTCTCTCATGTTTTTTTAATGTTAACAACAATAACAAGTCACTCAAAAATAAAGTGCTTATTGCACAATAATAAAATACATTTCCTACACGTTTTAACAAAATTTGTAACTTTGTTCAAACTTTATGTGTTTGAGGGAAAAAAAATTATTCTTATCTTACGTTTTGGTAAAACTTCTAGTATTTGGGGAAAATATTTTGTTAAATTTGGTTTGTATTTAGGTAAAACTTGTAACTTCGGAGAGTCTTTTAATGTATTTTGGGAAAATAATTTGTAGTTTGATACGTGTGTTAGGAAAAAGAAATACGAGACATTTTCTTAACGTAAGGCGTCTTTCAACTGCCGCATTAAGTGAAGATATCTAGGTATAGTGTCAAAAAAGGTCGGACTCGGTACATTTCAATAATGTTTCAAGTTTATCTTAATTTACTTACTTTTCAGTATTTGGGGAAAATATTTTGTTAAATTTGTCGTGTGTGAAGGTGAAATTTGTAGCTTTAGATGATCTTTAAATGTATTTGGGAAAAATATTTAGTTAAAATTACCTTGTGTGTAGATGAAATTTGTAACTTTGGATGATGTTTATCTGTATTTGGGGGAAAATATTTTATTAAATTTACTTTACATTTAGGTAAAATTTGCAACTTTGAATGTTCTTTAACTGTATTTAGAGAAATTATTTTGATGTTTGTTACTTGTATTTGGAAAAAGAAATACGGATCATTTTTCTTTGATGTAAGATGTTTTTTCGATGGTCATGTTAAGTGAAGTCATCTGTGTTTCATGTTTCTCATATCGTATCTCATGTTGTTAAAATGATGTTAGTTTAATACTAGGTATATTTCAATAAGATTTCAATTTTATCTTAAGTTACTTACTTTCTTGTTTTCTTGGAATCTAGGCATATAATCAACGAGGTCGGTCTAAGTACATTCCAATTTCAACATCTTGTATTCCGTTTCGTTAAAATTTTGGTAGTTTGATACTTGTGTTTGGAAAAAGAAATACACGACATTTTGGTCGGAAGGTACCTTTTGACTGCCGTGTTAAGTGAAGCTATCTCGGCAGGTCGACATTGAGACCGGACTCGATACATTTCATCGATCAGAACTAGGAGCTGGGGAGCGGGGTAAAAATAACACAGTAACTTTACTTAGCATTTTAGAACACTTTAGATCAGAATTACATAATAAGGGAAGAGTGGGGGAAGGGAGGAGTGGATGGAGGAGTAGAAATAATACAGTAACTTTACTTTACATTAGAGAACACTACAAATTTTATAATCATAAGTCAATTTCAATTAAAAGTTCATGTTTTTCCGAGGGTAAAGGAGTGGAGGAATTAGGTAACTTAATCTAGCATCGATCCTGGGGGTAGGAGTGGGGGAGGAGGTAGAAGTAACACAGTAACTTTACTTAGCATTTGAGAACACTTTAGATCAGAATTACATAAATTACATAATAAGGGGGGAGGAGAGATCAGAATTACATAATAAGAGGGGAGGAGTGGGGAGAGTTAGGTAACCTGACTTAATTACATAATAAGGGAGGGGGAGGGAATGGGGGAATTAGGTAATTCTCATGTCTTAAAGGGTAGCCATGACCCCACCTTCCTCCTCCCCGCCGACTTCCAGTCCTCGGTTGCGCGCAATCGAGGCCTAGAAGAATCGTCTTGAAAGAACAATAAGTTATAATTTTTACCAAAAAGAAAGACACGTTTACAAAAAATTTTTTCTCCCAAACTCTTACAAAGTTTGCAATGAGTTACAAATTTTAACAAATTGGAAGACAAGTTTACTTTTTTGACACCCAAAACGAAATATTTTTTCCAAGAAAACATGAAAGTAAGTAAATTAAGAGTGTAAAAAATCATCTCGCAAATCGTTTTTTTCCTAAATTCAAAACCTTGGCTGCTGTGCCAATTCAAATTTACCGCCTATTCGAATTCACCGGAATGTGAACTTCCGCGAGGGGTATTTCATGATGGAAGTTTCCTCTACCCTTTACCAATCACCATTCGTCAATTTATAGGTAGGTGATGTGCA
Source organism: Thereuonema tuberculata (assembly GCA_023159025.1). Lineage (NCBI taxonomy): Eukaryota > Metazoa > Arthropoda > Chilopoda > Scutigeromorpha > Scutigeridae > Thereuonema > Thereuonema tuberculata. The sequence goes on along the minus strand of JAFIDM010039714.1, from coordinate 1,032 downwards.
AGGACGTATATATAATGATAGGTCACGAAGCCAAATTTTATACCGCTAGCAATCGGGCGGGTTCTGCTGCTAGTATAGGTATATCGTATATATATGAAATTTTGGCCCCCCCCTCCCGTTAATTAGCTAGCGAGTGTAAATTTCCATTTGCGAGTTGGTTTAGGCACGAATTTTCGAGGATTGCATATAGTAGCAAAATGAAAAAGAATTAACTTCAAATACATTTCTCACAATTTTGATTCCTATCCCTAAACAAGAATTTCTACTTCTATAAATGTCCTGAAATTGTCAGAGTGAAGAATTTTATTTAAGCATCTTGAAAATTATATTAAAATTATATTAAAGAAAGAAATTATATTAACAAGGAATATAAAAGGAGTAGAAATCATTCAAAACTCAGGATTTTTGTAAAACAAAATCCCACCCAAAACACTTCGTGTAAAATAAGTTGCCAAGACTCACAATGCTTTCACTGTTAAAAAGATATGAGATCTCATGTAGAGCCAAACCCCTAACTCTACGAGGCCTAACTCTACAAACTCTATATCTTGGTCAAAAAGTATGCCTTGGCCGTTTCGTGGCTGTCACACAGACAATCCCATGGAGTTATGTAAAGGATATTGAGTATGCCTAGGCACACTTTTTGACCAAGATAGTAGCGTTTTTAGAGTTAGGCATGTATAGTGAAGGACTTGACACTATATGAAATCTGATAACTTTTTAACAGTGAAAGCGTTATGAGCATCTTGGCAACGTATTTTACATGAAATGTTTTGGGTGAGATGGAATAGTTCCATGAAACGGCCAAGCCATACTTTTTGACCAAGATATAGGGTTTTTAGAGTTGGGGCTTGTAGAGTTAGGCCTCGTAGAGTTAGGGGCATGGCTCTACATGAGATCTCATATCTTTTTAACAGTGAAAGCATTGTGAGTCTTGGCAACTTATTTTACACGAAGTGTTTTGGGTGGGATTTCATTTCTTTTTGTAGGATGAGATCTGATAACTTTTTAACAGTGAAAGCGTTATGAGCA
>JAFIDM010039713.1:20126-43254 GCA_023159025.1 Thereuonema tuberculata | reverse complement strand
GAAACAATGATATTAGAAGTAATCCCATTTTGTTGAAAACAAAAATGCATATAGGTAAAAAACAAACAAAAAACATGAAGTATGCAGTTGACAATAGTTGCTTCCACATTCTATTTGTACACTGCATCATACATGTTGTTTCATTTTTCCTATGTACAGATATCTTTTCTATTAATTTCCACAATCTATATTAATATGAACAAGAAGGATTAACATGTACACAGGCCATTGTATACCTCATAGGATAGAATGCAATACATATATACAAACACATACAACATATAGAAAGTGCAATTTAAAGATGGAAGAGTTTATTAGCAGAAGACCTCGTGCAGGTAGTGTGGGTAGTTTAAATTCCTCTAGATCTTGCATTAAAGATAGAAATGATTCAAGAAGCCAGCTGGATATATTTGCTACTAGAAGTAATATAAGTAGATCTCCCCCGGAGAAAAGACCAAAAAGAAATACTGAAGCGGAGAGTCAATTATCAGCGTTACAGTCAGAAGAGGCCATTAACAAGGTAGCAAGGGAAAGGGAAGAAAATAAGCTGAGTGATAATTTCCAAGAAAATATATTAAAAGTTCTTCAAGAATTGAAGAAAGATATAGATGTAGTCAAAGAATTGAAGAAAGATATAGAAGCAGTCAAAGAAGAAACAAAGCTAATTAAAATAATAAAAGAAGAAAATGAACTCTTTAGAAATAAAATGATATATCTAGAGCAACAGGTAAAGTCACTTAAGGAGGAAGAAACGAAGAAGGCGTTAGAAAAAGAGAAATTGGAAAGAGAAATTAAAGATTTAAAAGAAAAGGTGATAGAAATGGAAAATAGAGGAAGAAGAAACAACGTAATCTTCTATGGAATAAAGGAAGAAATTGAGGAATCATGGGAACAAACGGAAGAAAAAATAAAAGAAATATGTAGAAAGCCACTAGGAGTGGAGGTCCAATCCATCGAAAGAGCACATCGATTAGGAAAAAGAAATACAAAGGACACTTTTAAGGTACGACCGATTATTGTAAGATTCTATGACTGGAAGGAAAAAGAAAAAATTATAAGAAATAGATCTAACCTTAAAGGTACGAAGATTTATTTGGATGAAGACTTTTCAGCAGAGACTAGAGCAATAAGGAAAAAGTTAATAGAAATTATGTTACAAGAAAGGAGAAAAGGAAACTCAGCGAAAATTATTTTTAATAAGCTAAAGGTAAATGATAAAATATGGTCGTATGAAGAATGGATGAGAAAAGCTAAATCAGAAGAAAGGGGGAGAGTAAATGAAATAGGGGTGAAGAATAGTGAAGGAAAAAACTCAAAAAACGAGAAATAATAATTAACCAAGGTGAAGAAAGCTTAGAAGGTTATCAACACAGGTTTCAAAAACCTGAAAAATGGTTAAGTTGTAATAGTAAAGGAGAAGAAAGTAATTTACAACCAATGAATGGAAAAAAGAAAAAGAATTCCAATAAGGAAAAAGTTAAAAATAACGTTCCAACGATAATAGCCTGGAATGTGAATGGTTTAATGAATAAGGATAATAGTGATTTAAGGAAAGTGTTAAATGACTTCGATGTAATAATTTTAATTGAAACATGGTTGTTAAAAGCTGAAAATATTGAAAATATTGGTTTAAGTAATAGATATGAATGGAGTCATAAATTAGCAGATAAACAAAGTAAATTTGGAAGACCAAGTGGGGGCATTAGTTTAGGAATAAATAAGAGCAACAGTATTAAATTTGTGTCGCAAAAGATTTATGAGGATTGCATTATTGTAAATATTGTGAGTCGAAAAGACCCCTATAAGTTTATTGCAATTTATAATAAAGATATAAATAGATTATTACATAAATTAAATGAAAACATTATAGAGGATTTAAAAAATGATGTAAATATAATTGTTATAGGGGACATGAATGTGCGCGTAGGTAATTTAAATTGTAAATGTATTAATTCTAATTTTGAGGACGAATTATTATTTGAAGATAGAAACTCTTTGGATAAGGTGTGTAATAATGAGGGAAAATTACTTATGGAATGGGCAAGAGAAAATAATTTAGAAATTTTAAATGGAAACTATGAAAACAATAATGTAGGAAACTGGACTTATATTGGTAATACAGGATGCTCAGTGATCGACCTTTGCTTTGTTAACGAAAAATTCTTACAAAATGATATTTATTTTGAAGTAGGGGATTGTTGGATATCAGACCATCTGCCAATCTCAATAAGAAATAGGGTATGTAGAAAAAATATAGTTGAGAATGTAACAAAGAAATATATATGGGAAGTGAGTTTAATAGGGGAAAATATAAATAAATATAAACAGGTAATTTCAGAAAAATTAAACGATTTAAATTCTATTCATGAAATAAATGCATTTGATGAAAGCTTTACAAAATTATTAAAAGAGGGGGTACATAGTATAAGAGAAAAGAAAGAAAATATAGAAGAAAAGGGATGGCGTGATAAAGAACTTAAAGATTTAAAAAGGAAGGTAAAAGAACAGTTAAAAAATTTTAAGAATGAAAATACAATAGAGGAAAGAAAAAAATATATAGCATTGAAAAAACAATTTAAAAAAATGTGCAAAGAGAAAAAAGAATTATGGGAGGAAAACATAAAAGAAAATTTTGATAGGATTAATACGGGTAAGGAATTTTGGGACATGATTAAGAAATACAGAGGTGAAGTAAGAAATTGTGATTATAAAAAAGAAGTAGATGATGATGTATTGGAGGATCATTTTATCACATTATTGGAGGGGGTTAGAGTTTCGAAGACTGAGAAAAGTAACAAAATTGAAAAAGGAAAGGAAAAAGAAATTGAAAATAGGTTAGTGAAGATAGATGAGGAAATAGAACTATTTAATGAAGAAGTCAATATCACAGAATTAATGTCAGTTTTGAAACGCTTAAAAATGAACAAAGCTGCAGGCCCTGATGGAATAAAAAATGATTATATTAAGAATTTGCCTACAGAAGGGATTAAAGTATTTTTAAGCTGGATGAATCGGATTTGGAAGGCCGAAAAAATCCCGGATAGTTGGAGATCGGGAAAAATTATCCCTATTTATAAATCGGGAAATAAATGCGACCCAAATAACTATAGAGGAATTACATTATTAAATACATATTTTAAGATATTTGGAGAAATTTTAAGAGGTAGAATAGAAAAATGGCTAGAAGAAAAAACTTTGATTGTAGAAAATCAAGCAGGATTCAGGAAAGGTTATTCGACAATAGACAATATGTTCGTTCTAAATACATGTATAACTACAAGGTTAATGGAAAAAAGAAAGAAATTGTATGCACTATTTGTAGACTTTAAAACGGCATTTGATTCCATAGACAGAACGATATTACTAAAATGTTTGGAGGAAATAGGAATAAAGGGTAAAGTTTTGAGAATAATTAGGAATATCTATGAAGAAACTATAGTTACAATTGGGAATGGAACAGAAAAAATTAAATTTAATAAAGATGTACGACAGGGTTGTGGCCTAAGTCCCGTTTTATTTATAATTTTGATTAATAATCTAGAACTAAAATTAAGAGAAGAAGGATGGGGTGGAACTAAGATAGGAAAAGAAAAAATTTATAGCTTATTGTATGCTGACAATTTGGTGTTAATGGCGGAAACAAAAGCCGAATTAGATAAGATGATTAAGATACTTAAGGAATTCACAAAAGTTAATAAACTAATAATAAATTTAAAGAAAACAAAAATTATTATTTTTAGGAGAGGAGGAAAAAGAGCGAAAAATGAAAAGTGGTACTGGGATAATGAAGAAATTTTAATTACAAATAGATATCAATACTTAGGAAGGTTTTTTACAACACAAAACACTATAAATGAAAACGTGAAATATAGAAAAGAGAAAGGTGTTGCAGCGGCGTGGGAAGTAATTAAATTAATAAAAAGATCAAAATTAGAGGATTGGAGTAAAATTAGATTTTTATTTAAAACAATGATAAAAAGTATAGTAAGTTATGGAATGGAAATTGATGGATGGTTAATTAGAGAAGAATTTGAATCTATACAAAATTTGTTTATGAAAGTTGTTTGGTCGATGGATAGAGATGTCCCAGGATATATTATTAATGCGGAATTAGGTCTGTTTCCTCTTCGTCTAGATTTGCTAAAAAGAGCATTTACATATTTGGAAAAAATAATAAATTTAAATATAACAAGACTGCCGAGAATATGTTGGGAAGATATGGTTTCGAAAGCTAAAATTGGAAAATTAAATAATTGGACACAAAAAATTAATGAAATATTTATTGAAGCGGGAGGGGTAGTAGAATGGGAGAGAGCTTTAGAGGCCGATTACTGGGCATCCAATAAAGTAAATATTATAAAGAGAATTGGCGAAATAACTTTGCAAAAAATATATAATAAAATACAAAATTCGGCATATAATGAATATTTCAAATTTTTAAATTGGCAAATAAATGGTTCTTACTACATTTGTACAAAAGTTAAAAACAAGTATATAAAAGAAGTATATATTAAATTAAGAATTGGATGCTTATGGAGGAAAAGCAAATACTGGAAAAAAACAGAAGATAAATTTTGTAGGTTGGGATGCAAAGTAATAGAGGGTTGGGAACATGTCATTTTTGATTGCGAGAAATTGACGGAAGAAAGGGAAAGATTGGAAATTAAGAATGTTAAGGATAGAAGAGGTTGGTGGTATAAAATTTTGTCCTCTCAATATGTAAATAAAAAATTATGTAAATTCATGATAATATTTATTGAGAAAGGGAAAAAAATGGAATTAGTATAGTTGCAATTGAATTGATTGAAAATGTAGGGGTTTTTTTTTTTTTTTTAACTTCTTTTAATTTGCCATTAAGGAATTATATATGTGTAAAATAGTTATAATTTTGTTTATTTATGGTGCTGCTTTGTTCGATTAATGAAATAGTGTATGTGTGTACTTTGTATACAGATTTTTTTTTTTTTTTTTTTTTTTCTCCTCTCTTAGGAGAGGATATTATTTATTTGGATATATTTACATTTATATTGTTAATTACTTATTCTGATTGGGAGGATAAAGTTAAAATCAAATTTAATTTAGGATTAACTTATATTGTTGTAATTAAAAACTAAAAAATTTTATAATGTAAAATAATAGTCTAACAGCTTTGGAATCATATAACTTGTAAAGGGTAAAACCCCGATTGAAGTTAAATAAACTTACTTACTTACTTACTTACTACAGAAAGTGTTATGTGGATAATAATACAAGGCTGTACTAATACTATATTTTTGACTTATTTTTAGGATGAACATCATATAGCAGCAGAATCATGTCCACCAACACAGCAACCTACAAAGAAACCAAGGCGAAGGCCACCACCCCTACAAACACATGACAGCAATTATACAAAACTCGCAGAGAGTGCAGAAGCCAGAACCAGATATTTTAATAGAAAACTGGAAATGGAGGAAGTTGAGCATGCGGCAAAACTGAGAACCGAAGATGCAAAACTTAGGGCAGAGCAAGCCAAGGAACGCTATTTTTTGAAATTAACTGAGAAATTATAAACATTGCAAACATTAAACATATTATTAATTTACAGAATCACTGCAGGACTCACATAATGAAAATATAACATATATATAACAATAAAATATTAAAAACCTAGACATTAGAATCTTGTTTGTACCTCCCCAAGGCTATCATAGTTTGCTGATGATGGCCTTGTGAAGTTAACAACAGGCGGATAATGTCCATGGTTGTATATTTGTATTATCATAAATATACTGTATCCTCATTATGTGTGTCCTGAAGTTATGTATGTTTAATTTTTCATATTATTTACAAGATATACTATCAAAATGAAAGTTATTTATTTTTGTTTTTATAAAAAACAAACGATATTTGTAAAATTTCATTTTCATAATATATCGTGTAACTACCTGCAGTCTACACAGTAATCAAAAATAACAAATATATTCTAAAAATATTGACATCAACACATTATGTTTCAAAACACCTTTGATATTGTATAATTGTTTTTAGTGCCTGTGTGTATGATCCTTTATTTTACTTTTGTTTACAATTACAAAGAAACACTTGCAGACATTGGAGATTTGGACATACCATTCATGGAGGCCATTGTCAACAGAATACGACCAGAGTGTCTACAGAACCGGGAAATCAGGGAAAACCTGGAATTGTCAGAAAATTTTGTTATTGTGGAAACAGTCAGGGAATTTTGCAATTATTACTTAAAATCAGGGAAGGTTGTGTTTGAAGAGATAAGTTTGGAGGTTTTTTTTTTTTGGTTTTTTTTGGTTGAACAGATCAAAGAATTTTAAAAGAAATTGGTCAGGAAATCAGGGAAAACTCAGGAAATTTTTTTATTCAGATGTTGTAAGACATCCTGAAGACGAATACATACCCTCATAGGTTAACAATGACCTCTCTGAAGGAGATGGGAACAGCTCCAATGTATGGGTATAGTTGTTATTATGGTGATTGTTGTTGACTACAGTGTACACTTAAATTGTTTGCAATGTTTATGTATTCTCAGTTATATTACAATGTTGTAAATCAATACATATTGTTTCCTTTGTATTTACGTATTAAAATAACCATGCAGGGCCGCCTATGGGGGGTTCAGATGGCGCAAGTTGCGCCATTGACAAAATTTTTTGGGGGGAATTGAAAAAAAAAAATCGGTTAGTATCCAGTAATCACAAAGTTATAAAATGTTTACTAGTTCGCAATAACTCTCATACCTTGCGTAAGTTTTTGATGATAGACGATGGGCCTAATGAAAAGTAATATCGGTGTACTCGGTATACCCTCAATCCCAAACGCCTCGTCTTGTGCCTTGTAACAGTTTTGTGCCTTCAATCGTGCACTGCACATCATCACAGATAAGTCAGTGCGCTAACAGGTAGTGAATGATCGTTGAGCCGTAGCGAGTTTTGTTTTTTGTTTTGTTTGGTAATATTGAGAAGCTTATATTTTTAAACTTTGTTTCAAAACAATTAGAACAATGCCTCGGAAATTAAAAAAAGCGTTTAAATATAAATGCTTAGAGCTTTTGTGCATACGGTGCACAGAAACGACAAGTGGTTGGAGCACTAATAAAAAACACTCATATAAGGTCAAAAACAATATTGACATCAAACATAAAATAACAGAAATAAAAGAAGGTGATGGCCTTTGGACTACATTGAGCCACGTGGACACCCTACGTTGAGTAAAGAATTTGGATCATCAACTGCTACGAAACCATCAACCGAAGAAAGGTAAATAATAGTGCAGTATTTTAATAATTAAGAAATTACTCTATCTTACTTATTCGTTTTTGCAAACCTATTGTGCCATTAAAAAGTCCTAAAGAAAGTTTGCAAACAATAAACGGCAAGTTAGATTGTAAGTTATGCACAAATTTAGAAGGCTTAGGCTATTTAATTAAGCACGGTTCATTCACCCAACACCTTTGTTTTGAAGACGGAGCTGAGAGGGCGCATGCGCCTTATCTTGAGTTTATTTTTAGAACCGTGAGTCAACGTTCCCCTTCCCCCTTCTCACCCACATTTTCCTTCACCAGTCACCGGTTTAGATTGTGGTTACAATCCTGGAACAGTCACGAATTATTATAGTTTGTAGTTTTTTGGCGTTTTCATTAATTCCAAGATATGAAGTGCAGTTTTTGCCAGTTTAGCACAGTTATATCTTGCTATGATGTGCTAAGAGAATCTTTAGAAGACGTATCTGACGACACTCAATCTGAAACAGATTCAAGAACATCAGCAAAAGGACTTCTAAAAGCAGTATCCGATTATGACACTGTTGCAACCATGCAAATTGCTTCAGAACTTTTCAAAGTTCTTGCGCCAGTGACTGTTTGTTTACAGTCTAAAAACATTGACTATGGGATTGTTCCAACTGTGGTTTCTGATACCATTTCAAAATTGGAAACCTTGAGAATCGACGAAGGATGGAGCAAAATGATGGATCGCATCAATCGCTTTGCAGTTGAACATAATCTCCAGCAAACTTTAAACAGGAGAATACGCAAAAGGAAAGGTTCATGAAGTTGTCATCGATGAAACCCTTACTGATCCAATGACAAAAATGCGAACAGAAGTCTTCTTTAAACTACTTGACTCGCTGAATTTACAGCTACAGGATCGCTTTCCTGAAGTTACTAAAATATGGTGAAAACATGGACTGTATCCTAAACCCAATTCTTGTCAGTGACTTGTGTAAATATTAGATGCTGAAGAACATTATGAAGAGGTTGATGTCTTTAGCCAGTTATATAAAAGTAAGTTATGCAAACATTGATCTAGCAAATGTGCTAAGTTCAAATGATGTAAAATGACGAGAGTCTAAGTCAAAGCAAAGAAGAAGGTGACACTCAAGATTCACAAGATTCTTCTAAAGAATCTAATGGCCTTAGTAAGGATTCTAAGATGGCCAAACAACGATATCTGGATCAATGGATCAAGAAAGATTTTATCAGACCTTATAGGTGTTTATTAAACATCTCTGGCTTTCCATATTTAACAATGCTATATCAGATAATTCTGGCTCTGCCAGCAACAGGCTGCTCAGCTGAGAGAATCATGAGCAAACTAAAGCTTGTTAAAATTAGACTGAGAAGCAGTATGGGAGATATCTGGCTCTCTGACATGCTGGTGCTTTCATCTGAAAAAGACATCTTAAAATCAGTTCCCAACAGTGATATCATAGAGAGGTTTGCTTTATCAAGTGAAAACAGAAAAAAAACTATTGCTCTACAAATGCTATGAAGGATAGGGGCAGATGAATGATCTTGCCATATCATGCCAGTAGCCAGTCCAAGTACTATAAATTATTAGTGTAATATGGTAAATTTATTATTTGTTACAAAAATTCTTTTTGGCCTACCATTCTTAGTCTTAGTGCTTTACAATATAAAATACTAAATTTAAACTGATCTATCTTCATTAAAGGTAAAGCTTAATTTTAAATGTTTGGCTTATTTACCCTTACATCCTATTGTTTTCACAATTCATAGATAGGTTTAGATAAAAAATTAGTTATTGCAGGTGCCTGTAATAGACAGGCTGGTTGAAAGATCCAGGATCAGCTGTGTGCTTGTAGCAGTTCAGTATAATATTTACTTTTCTAATTTATTGAAGGTCTTTTTTGAAACCTGCTGTTGGAATAAGAAAATATAATTTTATGATTATAAAATGAAAACCTATACAATTTATATGTACAAAATAATTAAAAGATTTTTTTTTAAGAAGTTTTCACACAAAATAAATTGTTCAGCTTTTATTGATATATGCTATTTTTAGTTAAATTTTAAAATTTGTTTCTAAAAATCAGCACTGTGTTTTCTTAAGATTTAAGGACCAGAGGAGCATTAAACCCTCTGGTTTAATTATTTAGAGGAGTTATTTTTCAACAATTTTCCGGGGAGGGCCCCCGGACCCCTGGAAGAGTATGCTTGTAAGTAAAACTCCTGATAAGATTGTTGTAGGGGGGGGGAGGTTGGGTTTGGGGGGGAGTGCGCCATCATCTTTGGGGGGATGGGCACCCCTGTAACCATATATGATTGCATCCCGCTTTCCAGTTGCACCAGGATGTTGGGGTTGTACATCTTCAGCTGCTGGGTCCACCACTTCATAATCAACCTACGAAAAAAAAAGTACATGCTGTTACTTGGAAATATACTCATATGGACATACATCGCAATCAAGTTTTGTTGATTAACATTAATGCACACATTATGTTGTTTATATATGTCACTACACAGGTCACAAATTGTTTCATTACTATGTATTCATTAATATGTAATACTTTTTTCTAAAATTGCAATATTAATACAATTAATATCAATACTACTAATACATGTATGCAGCACTATGTAATGAGATGCAATACCAATTCATGTCAAATATTTCAATGACAAATCTTCATTCTATCCATTGTATATTTACAAAGTTAAATTACATTTGAATATTAGCATTATACATGCATTTGTTTCCATTACCAATACTGGAACAATTACATTTGTAATTTATTAAGCTATTAAAATGATGAATTTTGATAGATATTAAACGCATATCAACTTCCTTGCATACTTGTGGTTATTCATAATTTGACTATAGTGATGTATTAATGATAATAGGTTATATTTATAAAATGTTTACATTGTCACATGACTATACTTTACCTGCAATCCATTCCTTCTTCTAGCTTGGAGGTATTGCTGAAATTCCACATCATTTGGTGGGACAGCATCACCTACAAGAACTGCAAAGTTATGGAGGATTACAGCAGCTACAATAACTGGTGGTATTTTCGCTACTGTAATCCTCATGCCGTACTGCAGGGCTGGGAAGCGTCTCTTCAGTAATCCATTTGTTCTTTCTATGCAGTTCCTAGCCTTGATGTGGGCGGCATTTGTATAGCTGTTCAGCTTGGGTGTTTGACTGCAGGAGTGGGGTTATTACATACGGCTTGCAGGGGTATCCACTGTCACCAACCAAATGCCCATTGCCAAATTCATTTCTCTCCAGCCTATAATTTATTAGTGAATTAGCAAATATAGTGCTGTCATGGACGGATCCAGGCCATCTTGCTACTACATTTGTAATGAGCATGTTACTGCTGCAGATAAGTTGAACATTGATCGAAAAGTAACCTTTTCGATTACAGAAATGTTCCGCAATATCTCCGCCAGGTGATTGAATCGGGATATGGGTGCAATCAATTGCACCAATTACACCTGGCATTCCTGATTTCATGTAAATGCTGTTCTTGACCATCGACAGTTCGTCTTCTGTTTCAGGAAATTTGACGAACTTATTGCTCAGATGACACAATGTCGTTGACACTTTATGGATGGTCCTCATGGCGGTCGTCCGATGCATGCCAAATAAGTCGCCCATTACAATTTGAAATATTCCAGTTGCATAGTAACGTAATGCTACTAGCAACTGGTTCATTGGGGAGATGCTTTGGTTCCGATCCGACTTGTATTGTAGGTGCTCTTCAATCTGAAATGAATGAAAATGGTTTTCAAATATATTACAGATCAATATTTCATTTTTCTTATATGATGAGAACATCATATATTTTTTAACATATATTTTCAGTAGTTAGTTCTCATGACAACAACAATATTTATGCAAGGCTATCACAGTCAATGGCAAAGAATATTATATCTTTGCAATACACAGTACTGGAATTTACAGGTGTCATGCACACACCATGATATATTGCTGTTACTATTCATTGTGCAATTGGGGTGGTTGGTTGTAATAATTTTAGTTTGTATAATATATTACAACTATCATTGGTATGGCATTCTCATTATTTTCAAACAATGTAACATGTTCTGCATGAATATACCTTTCTGCATTAGGAATTAAATCATTTTATATTTTCAAATACTCAGTACTTTCTGTGTCAAGCTATCTTCATTATGGATTTCATAGTATTTCTCATCTTTTCATTTCCAAATTCACTTCATCAGCATTTTCGTGGTGCTATATTACATAATATACTGTTTTCCTGCAAACATTTCATTTTTGCATACGTTATTGTTACATATGATTTTTTTTTTAAGTTTTTCTTTTCAATTTAACAATCTTTGCATTCGGTAACAATTATGTTACCTTAATTTATCATCAAAGCATTGTTTTCGTTTTTTTTTTTCTTTGAAACAAGTTTTATACTTGCATGTTAACAATCACGGTACTCGTGATTTGTTCACATCGACATTTTAAATTTTACACAATAATTTTCTATGCATATAAATCAATGCCAAATTAACAACTTTAAAACACTACTTTAGGTTCTGAGTCAATCCATACCATACAGCCCAGCATTGGTTGTTCGAACATTTTTCAAAATACAGTATTTATTTTTGTACTGTGGTTATCCCCTATGCATTAATAATTCACAACAGCTATTATACTGAAATATTTTTTTCAGAGTCATCTCTCATAAAGTTCTATTTATACTGTAAATATCTCATTTTGATTATATTATCCAGAGATATTGGGGCTCCAAATTTGACAAATTTTAAACAAAAGTTTTTTTCAAAAACTATAACTGAAATAGGACGCCAGTGAAATCGATTAAGTATATATTTTCTGCAAACAATTTAAAGCGTTTCTATTTCATTCCTTGCTGCTATAACTAAACAAAAAAAAAATCTTTTTTATTACAATTGAAATATCATTTTAGGTTCTAAATATCAACCATTTCTTTTCGATATATAGTAAATGTTATAGGACATAAAATATAGCTGAAAATGTGCTGAAATATGGTTTTTTTACCATGACTTTCTATCATTTTTCTTAGCTGAGTTCTTAAATTTCCCGCAACTATATGCAAAGGCCAAATGCAGGAATCCATACAGCAAATTTGAACGCCATTTTTATAAAACGTCAAATGAAACATAACATAATGCCTGTTTTGCAGTATTCATGCATAGGGTTAAATATTTCAGTGATTTTAAAATTGTTCGAGCAACCAATTTCATGTTTTCTGGATCGTTTTATATGGATCGATCCTTCTACGATTCAAACAAAATGAACAACATCTTACCTCTGACAAAATTCGCAGCGTCACATCTTTTCCGAAGCGAAATCTTTGTCGAAACCTTTCTTCACTGCATTCTTCGAAGGGATTGCTCCGATCGAGAATGATCCTGGGAGGTTTCATCACCTGTAATGTTTATAAATCTTCTAATTCATCCACGTCGCACGCATCTGCATCGATGTCAGCCATTTTGGTTTAGCTGAACGGCGCAGTGGCTGATGGGAGTTTTTCTTTGATTACGCATTTAAGTGGCTAATCTTCTCGATGTTATAATTTCACCGCTGATCAGCGATTTATCGCCTGTTTAACCTCTCATTTACATTGGTGCACAGGAAAAATGACTTGATCGTTGCTTCAGCAGTTATCAGCATTAACCGGAGATTGGTGCACACCGCCATTATAGTTACAAATATATTTTTACAATTTTTTAAAACCTTGGCTTGGCTGTGTAATGTTGATGTAGAATTTCCTCATGTTAATTCTTCTATACTTCATTTACAGCTCCACGTGAAGAATTCATCGCAAAGATATTTAGCTTCCAGTGAATTCAATCTTTGACTGAAGCTTCAATGAATGATATCAAGAGCTGGGTATTTGTTCTCACGAATAATTTCACTGATAGTGACTCTAACAATACATAAGTCATGAATGATCTCTCGCGAAAAGACCCTTCACGAACAATTTCTTCACAGTCTAAGTAGACAAATTTGTTGTGGTAGCATTCTATCCAGAGCTTCAGAAATACATATTTCATCACTCTGACTCTTGAAAAATGTTCCAAATTTAGCTATGTAATGCCTTCTATCTTGTCATTGAAGAGATAAAATTTCTATGTTTGACATCATGATTTTCAGGCAAACATAAGTGATCTGATTTTGCCATATAAGGAAGACTTTCTCTGCTGATTCCGATTATACATTTATTTTGTTTCCACTGTAGCTAGTTTATGTCGAATTATTAGTTAGGTTTCAGCATTTATCAATCTGTTGATCCTGTGTTTTCTTTTTTGATTGCTCATGTGTAGAATTCGTGGCAAAATTGGTAGCAGAGTGTGGTTCCTCTTTCTACATTTTTTGGTTGGATGGTTCCTCACACCTCATTAGATTTTTTTATTAGTGACACTATCTTCAGTCTACTTTCCATAGAAAGTGAGTTTTGTCAAATCAGTCAGTCTGTTTGTGTCTTCTGACCCCAAAGACTTTTGAACTATTAATCTTGAAAACTCAGCAAACACACTGTAGGACCAGAGATAGGCCATAACTTTTATATTGCTAATTTTTTCTGTATGGGTCCTTGCTGAGAAATTAAAGATAATACAGTAAACTCCCGATTATCCGCGGACCTCTCCTGTTTCCATTTTTTTTTCCTGAACAATAAATTACGGAATTAACAAAAACATATTTAAATCTAGAATAAGGTAAACAATAAAACAGGCACATTTAGTGACATCCAAGCAGGGGTTTTTCGTGTTTCGACAAGAAAAAACAAAGACAATTAACCGATTTCTTTTTGTTAAAAAGTAAGAAAATAAAGTAAAATAAAATAATTGTTTATAATGTATGTACTGCCATTTTAATCTAAACAAAACATGTTAAAAGCATTTTTGTGTTGATTTTCGTCCTTTTTCAGATTATCCGCGGAATTTAATCGGGAGTTTAATGTAAATAGAAAATGAAAAGCACTTACTTGGTACAATTAAAATAAACAGCTTAAACAAGGTGAGAATATTCCTACAGTTTCAGAATATTCTACCAAGTAAGCGAATTTCATTTTCTATTCATTATCTTTACTTCATCAATACATGTTAAGCCTTCTCATTCATTGCTGAGAAATGAATATGAAAAGATCACAAAAAATTTCCATAGAAAAGCATTAAAACAGAAACAATGGATTTCTATGTCTTAAATAAAGGATATTAATCCACTTACTAATCCTATTTTGTCTGTGTAAGATTAAAGATGATTAAAATTCATTGGATTCCGACAACTTTTAAGAAGTATTTATCAAGCCCATTCTTCTTGTAATTTTCTTTCTTCAGAAAATGGAAATCTCTACTGTTCATATTTAGCAGATATTATAATTTACAAACTATTCATCCGTTTTATTTTAAACACATACATTCAATATTAAAGAAATAAAATTTTAATGATTTCCTTTCAATGTTAATTAAAGAACCAATAATTAAAATAAAAGAAAATATAAAATAGTTAAGATAAAAAAATACTTCACGGTTTTTAATTTAACTAAAATTTTGTAATTCAAACAGATAAACATTAACAGTCTAATCCATATTTCCTCCTAATCTCTTAATAGTCATATTAATTCATAAATAACACCTCATCACTCTTAAAAACATAAATAAATATTTAATATGCTTTTTAAACAAATTTTCGGAAGATAATACGACTTTCCTTTATCAAGCTACATCATTAAATAATAATTTAAAAATAACAAAACAAAATAACGAGCCTTAATTCAACAAAATATGTAACCTTATACAATAAAAGAATCATGTCATTACTAACATACTGATAAACAATAAGCCAATAATTTACTAATAACAATTATTAATATAAAAATCATAACATTACCTATATTGTGACAACAATAAATCCAATAATATAATAATAATCAATTCAATAATATTAGATAATAAATAAAACTCCTTATGTTAATTTACAAGTTCTTCAAATTTTGTGGTTTTGTTTGAATTTTAATTTTTTGAGACTAATAAAAGAAAAAACTAAATTTTAAAATGGAAAAAAAAAAGATGATAAACTCTTTTTCTTGGATATTTGCTTTTTAAAAAAAGGGAACAATTTGATATTAAACCATTTTCGAAAAGATTTCCAAAGTGATCATTTATAACATTTCAAATGAGGCCATGAACATTTTATAAAAAGAAATATAGTAGACAATTAATTATATCCATAGATTTGACAGAGTAACAAGTTCAGAAGAGGATTACAAAAAAGAAATAGAGAGTATGAAAGAAATTTTAAGGAAAAATGGTTATGAAGATAAATTTATAAATAAAGTTATATTAAAATACAATAAATTTAATATTAAAGAACTAAATAGACAACAGATAAATAAAAGCAGTATCATGTTAAAGGAATTATGTAAGAAATTCAATTTTGATGTCACATTTGAATGCAGGAATAAATTGAAAAATATTATGCTCTAAAATAAACAAATAAGTGATTTAAAATATGAAATGGGTATTATCTACAAAATTGAGTGTGAAATTTATAATAAATTCTATATAGGAGAAAGCAAAAGAACGATTCAAGAGAACGCATAATACACTAGAATAAGGAAATTATTTGAAGAATGGCCAAATAGATAGATCAGAAATTACAGAACACTGTATTAAATGTGGACATAGACTTCACTACTACTCAGTAATGTAAAAACTTGATACAACGAAAAAGATACTGTAACTTGAAACTTAATTGAAAGTATTCTCATAAGAAATACAAGCAGCCAAAATTTCAATAGAAACGAAGGGATAGAAATTAACGAGAGATTTGTAAATTTCGCTAAAGAAATGTTAAATTTAAATTAAAAAAAACCCACAAAATTTGAAGAACTTGTAAATTAACATAGGGAGTTTTATTTATTATCTAATATTATTGAATTTATTATTATTATTATTATTATTGTCACAATGTAGGTAATGTTATGATTTTTAAATTATTAATTGTTATTAGTAAATTATTTGTTTATTGTTTATCAGTATGTTAGTAATGACATGATTCTTATTATTGTATAAGGTTACTTATTTTGTTGAATTAAGGCTCGTTATCCTGTTTTTGTTATTTTTAAATTAATATTCCATTATATATGGTAGCTTGATAAAGGAAAGTCGTATTATCTTTTCCAAAATTTGCGTGTAAAGCATATTAAATATTTATTTATGTTTTTAAGAGTGATGAGATATTATTTTATAAACAATAACAACACCAAAAAGATTTAATTAATAAAGTTTCAAAATTTCGTTATAAAATCCGTTACAAAAAGCATGTAATTTACGAAACATTCATTAATTTATAATTTTTTTTTAAAAAAAAAACTTTAAATTCAGAAAAAAACTAACATGCATTCATTATTCACATGTGAAGCAACTCTAAAAATTAGACCTAATATGAATCCATTAAGCTATATTTCAAAAGTATTTTACATTATCTTAAAAGGGGCTTACCTTTGTTATCTCCAGATTCTTGACAAAGAATTGTGTAAAATATATTATATTCAGTAGATAAAAACTGCAATTTCTCTCTTCAAAAGAAAAATGAAATAGGGAAAACTTAGTTGCCGATTGCGAGGTTCCGCATGGCTCCGATGGCTCTGCGATGGCTCCCTCTATAGTGGAGTTTGGCTACACGGCGCTTGATAAACAGACCTTTCTACAGAGGATGTTGCCCCAGCATAATTTTAACATTTAAATTTCATGCAATAAAATCATTATTTTCATTTTAAAATTACATATGTATTTTAATTTGTCAATAATGCAAAAACATGATACACAATTTGTAACTTTTTATTTGCCAACCAAAAAAATAACGTTGGGCCAACGATGTTTTTCTAACGTTGGGCCAACGATGTTTTTCTAACGTTGGGCCTACTCATCGTTGCCAACCATTCCCCAACAGTGCCAACCATGACCCAACGTTGGCCCAACGGTTTGTGTAACATGGGAAGGAAGAATGGCTACTGTCCAGGGGAGGGAAAGGTTTCACAGACTGTTTGCAAACACGTCCAGACAGGAAAACTTTGTTTCGTGTTTCTTAATTTCCAATGGGCAACAAGAAACATTGTTTTTTGTTATCCATTTTAAAAAATGGAAAAAACAAACAAACAAAAAACAAAAACAAACAAACAAAAAACAAAAACAAACAAACAACAAAAAACAAACAAAACAAAAAACAAACAAACAAAAACAAACAAACAAACAAACAAAAAAAAACAAACAAACAAACAAAAAACAAACAAACAACAAAAAACAAACAAACAAACAAAAAACAAAAACAAACAAAAAACAAAAACAAACAAACAAAAAACAAAAACAAACAAACAAAAAAAAAACAAACAAAAAACAAAAACAAACAAACAAACAAAAAACAAGCAAACAAAAAACAAAAACAAACAAACAATAAAAAACAAACAAACAAACAAACAAACAAAATACAAACAAACAAACAAACAACAAAAAACAAACAAACAAACAAACAAACAAACAAAATACAAAAACAAACAAACAAAAAACAAAAACAAACAAATAAACAAACAACAAAAAACAAACAAACAAAAAACAAAAACAAACAAAAAGAACACAATTGCCGAAAGTCCTAGTAATACTAAAAACACCTACCCGCACCTACCAACCTCTTGCCGACAATTCCAGCAAAACAAAAAACAAACAAACAAACAAACAAAAAGAACACAATCGCCGAAAGTCCCAGCAATACTAAAAACACCTACCCACACCTACCAACCTCTTGCCGAAACTTCCAGCAACTGCCGCTGAAACTTACGCACAAGCCTACTTCGCCGAAACCCACGCACAACCCGACCTCGCCGAAACCCACCGCATACCCATCCAATTCTGTTTTACAGGAATTTAATATTAGTCCTACTAGGATCTTTGCACTTGTTCGTTTCAAGTTCGTTTTAAGTAATAATTATTACTTAACCATTAAAACTAAAAAACTATGACAGATTTGTAAATAGTGGAATATTCATTTTTACGATAAAACCCTGGACTTCTTTCTACCGGCAAAAATGTTTATAATCTCTGAACCTCATGGTTAAATGGCTGGACATCAATTGTTTCAATATCACTCACATCTACCGGCAAAAATGTTAACTACACTATTTTTTATAAATGTAATGACGCTTAAGGGGGATCTGGACTGAAAATCTATGTTTTTCACCGCAACTTATCTTTTCATATCTCTTAAACTACTGCTCATAAAAATCTGAAACTTTTTATGTAAAATCGTTAAACATATAAGAATTATATTTTCATGTTATTATTTATTCATTATTATTGAAATTCATTTTATTTGCCTTCAAACACCCCCAATATGTCATATATATTGTAACTGTTGTGATGTTGTTTAAACTCTAAAAGTCTGGATCCAATATTCAAATGATACAGAAACGTAATTAGGAAAATTTAATCTAAACACTTTTATCATTAATGCCTTTGTTTAATTTAAAAAAAAAATGTATTTTTTTGACAATGCAGTTTGACAAATGACTTTTTTTTTAAACAGTCGAATAATTTTTTGGGATTCTGTTTCGATAAAATGAAGCTAAATCTATTGCTGAATCTTTTGACATTTTTCTTTTTTTTTTAATATTCATTATTTATTGAGATATTTAAGTATTAGCGAAATTTTAGTTCCTTTTTTCATTTCTAGGCGTCTTTGGACTTGTAGCTGTCAATCAAGCGTAATTTATTATCTCCCTAAGGGGATTATGGTTCAAGGGAGAAACTCACTCCACCCTCACTCTCCCTCTAAAGGTGGCCCTAGACGGTCAATATTTTGACCAAAACGGCTTCGTCAATCGATTGAGTCAAGCATGATTGGCCGTTTAGGAACCCGTTGACGCGTGTGCCAATCATTGAGGGAGATTGATAGAAAGTTTGATTTACGCCAATCATTGAAGAGGGTGCTTGACCGTCTAGGAGGGTTTTTATCAATCTTTTCCTCAGTCATTGCTCTCGGCACAAGAAATGGAGTCCACACCCCTCGATTTCCACAACGAAATTCATTCCGAACGTGAGTTCACATCAATTTTAATAGATTTATACCGAGACTGCCCTGAGTTATGGAAAGTGAAAAGCCAAGACAATTTTAATAGAAATAAGAGAAGTGTTCAAGTTTAAGTTATTATTTATATTATCACTTAATTTTTGTAAAAGATTAATAGAACCCTTATTTTTTTTTATAAGAAAATTTTTAATCTTATGTGATAAATCATTTTCACTTATTTTATTTATGACAGGTTGTATAGCTATTGGTCTATAATTTTCTAAATTTTTAAAATTATTATTTTTAAACATTGATATAATTATTAATTTATCAGGGTAATTTTTTTTTACTCTAAAATTTTAATGATCAATGAAGAAACCAAATTGGAGACAATATCTGAGAATTTTTTTTTTAGTTTTAATAGAAATTCCATCTATACTTACTGAATTTGTATTTTTCATATTATTTATTATATATTATATTTCTGCAATATCAGGTTTTTCTTTTACCATTGTATAAGTGATATTCACCGTATTATTTAGATTTTTAAGTAAATTTATCCCACAGCTATTATCAGGCTTTAATTCTATCTTATTATAATAGGAACAGGATTTATTTGCCAATTTAATTTCTTTATTGTGTCGTTCAATTGTATCTACTAATTTATTTATTTCCTTATTATCTTATTTTTTTTCTTTTCTAAATACAGTCGGACCCTGATTTAACGAACCCCTATTTACCGAATTTCGCGATTTAACGAATTTTTCTTTTTCCCCGATTAAAATGAAGGCAAAAACCCCTATTTAACGAATAAGAAACCCCGAATTAACGAATTATTTCAACAGCCGAATTTTTTTTTTTTTATTTGTTTGGGTAAACATATCTAATGCAGCAGGATATAAATGAAGCTGTATTTTCTTCTCTAAATAAAGTCGAAAAAGAACTTTTTCCGAGTCAGGAATCAAGGAAATTGTCAAACATTACTCAGTACATATTTCAAAATTTCAAATTAACTAGTGCGTAATTATTCGCTGTATTATTAGCTGCTGAATAAAAAGTGTTCAATTTCTAGGTCAGTTCGATTTTATAAACCAAGAATGTTTTTTTTTAGTCTGGCTTTGCAATTTAATGATAAAAATGGTAAAAATGTTTCTTTTTTTTTTATTAAATTGCTTAAAAATTAAGGTGCGTCTTATAGTTCGTAAAATACGGTAATTATGGATATTTTTATATAGTTGCTTATTAGGGCTGTTCCATAAGGTAAATGCAGAATTTTTTTATTTTTTATTTTGGACCCCGATATTACGAAAAACGCCCGATTTAACGAATATAATTTTCGGTCCCGATGAATTCGTTAAATCGGGGTCCGACTGTATGTTATTTATTTCACCCATAAATTTTTAGGTGATTGTAGAATTTTTCTTAAAGTTTCAAAATAATATTTTTTTGTAATTAGTAATTTTTTGTTTTAACATATTCCTATATTTTTTATATTTCAATTTGTAATTTGTATTGGTTGGATTATTTCCACCGTCGTTTCCTCTTATTACTGTCCTTTTTCCGTTTAACGGCAACTAAAATCAAGGCAAGGAAGCCTAAATCTGTATTTGAAACCATTGTTTCAATGATAGGTATGTAGGCACACACTACATTTAATAAGTCACGAAAACGTTATTTTTCGATTATGAAATATTATAACATGTTACAAAATAATAAATAATAATAATAAAATAATATAAACTATAGGAATATTATAATATAAAGCAAAATTTCACACTCATTTCACAAAAAAAGGAATGCTACCTTCCATTACTGAAACTCCACTACGAATGAATTTTGTTCAAAAGAAGGAAGCGTGCCTCAATCGATTGCCTCCCTCTTTTGATCAAACGATTGACCGTCTAGGGCCAAAGATTGAAGGGTTATTTGAAGCACGCGCCAGAATTGACGAAACCGTTTTGGTCAAAATATTGACCGTCTAGGGCCACCTTAACTTTTGAGAAGAATCCCCTCAATCCTTGCAAAACATGGATTTGTTGAGGCAATGAAAATTATCCTTTCTAAAAAAAGAAACAAAAAAAAAACCAAATAAACCACTACAGTATTAAAAAAATGTTTCATATTTTCCAGAATGTGATTAATTATAAAAATATAACTAATTATTACCTAAATAGTTTATTTGGAATTTTTTTATCATTAAGTAGCGAAAGTTTTTTTAAATAATGCAAGATTAA
This sequence comes from Thereuonema tuberculata, assembly GCA_023159025.1. Taxonomy (NCBI): domain Eukaryota; kingdom Metazoa; phylum Arthropoda; class Chilopoda; order Scutigeromorpha; family Scutigeridae; genus Thereuonema; species Thereuonema tuberculata. The sequence continues at coordinate 21,680 of JAFIDM010039713.1, read as the reverse complement.
TATTCTATTTCAAAAAAATAGTATAATGTGATAAATTGCAAAATAGGAATTTAAAATAAAGTAAAATAACGTATTTTCTTTTTCCTTGATAAAAACATTTGGAAAAGACGGTCACATCATAAACATGAATTTTCAGTAAATGTCTATATAGTTAGTAGCGATTAATATTGTAATAAAATGTAAACTAAATAAATTAATTTTAAGTTTCTAAGGACAAAAACATAAACAAATTAGAATCAAATTAGATGAAAGCTTTGTAAATTTGTAGAGTAATTTGATAAATGTATGTCCAAAATAATCTAATCCAAAATTACAACTTTGCTATTTCATTCCTTCCTGCTCAAAAAAAACCCGGAACTTGATTTTTGTTGAAAATCGAACACAAGTTTCAATTCTAAATTTCAGCCATTTGCGTTAGAGATTTGGTAAAAAAGTATAGGACATAAAATGTAGTTTAGAATGTGCTGAAAAAAATGCTTTTTACCACAGCTTACTATCATTTTTCTTAGCTGAGTTATCGAAATTACCGCAACTGTCTGCAAAGGCCAAAATGCCGGAAACCCTAAAACAAAAATGGACGCCATTTTTAAACAAAATCAAATAAAAAAAAAATACTGCCTGTTTCGAAGTACTCATGTGTAGGGGTAACAACAGTAAAAAAATTGTTTTAAAAATGGTCGAGCAACTAGTGCTGGACCGTTTGGTTTGAATTAACCCTAAATGAAGTGCAAATGAATTTATAATTATATCAATAATTTTAAGTGACTATTAAGACTCAAATTCATAGCAATTGGAAAGAGCAAAATTTTCCTGAAGCAAAGATAGCCACAATCAGGCTTGGGATCCTGCAGTAAACATACCATAATCAGGATGCAATATGTCACACACACACAAATTTTAACGTACTTTCACCTGCCTAAATGGCTACTGAATGGTCGCATTGCAAAAAAAAAAATACATCAGTCTTGTAGAGCAACGTTTTTTCTTTCAGATGATACTATTCACAAGCAGATTCAGGTAGACTATTTTTTAATAATTGGCTTTAAACTTTGTAAATTTTAAGAGATCCTGCAGGGCGACTATAGATGCTAGATAGTTGCAAATTTGGCAGCAATATGTCTAGCCCAAGCATAGTGCTTATTCACAATTTCAAGTCTATATCTTTTTTTGCCTGGAAGTTGTTGGAGTCTAACATTGTCAAATTTTGTGGTGGGAAGTCACAACAAATTTTTATGCACACTTTGAGTCAACTTGTTTGACTGAATTTTGCATCCATAATGTTAAAATTGATTTTATTGGAATCAGCAGGAAAAATTGTACAGGATCTCAAATTTTTAGCCATTTTTATCTGTTAATTTCAATTTTATTAGACCCCAAAAGTGGCATTTTGTTCGATATTGCACGAACCTGGACCGACTACCCTTCAGATAGGGTGTCTAGATCAACAACTATTGAAGCTTGGGACCTCAAATTTTGGGGAACTTAGTTTAACACAGTGATTCCCAAAGTGGGCGCTGCAGCGATCCAGGGGGGCGGTGATGGCCAGAGATGCAT
>JAFIDM010039712.1:6281-30401 GCA_023159025.1 Thereuonema tuberculata | reverse complement strand
TTCTGGGAGGGTCAACTCTGAGCGCGGGGATAATAAGCTCATAATCAGCTAATTTTTCGAAAGAATTTGCTTTCTGTTAATTTATTTTAGTTTAAAAAGCTCCCATTTCTGATTCTATGAATAAATAAAGTAATAATCTAGTAACTGAATTCAAGATTTCCTTTACTTTCACAATAGTTGAACTTTAAAAAAACAAACAAACAGAAATTTGACAGTTTCGATTTTTATTTTTTTAAATTCAACTATTGGGAAAGTAAAGGAAATTTTGAATTCAAGGAATGTATTATTTCTTTATTTATTCATAGAATGAGAAATGAGAGCTTTTTTAAGCTAAAATATTTTAATAGAATGCAAATTCTTTCGAAAAATTAGCCTATTTTGAGCTGAAATGTAATTAATTCAGTTATTGTATAAAAATCAACAGTAGGAGAATAGGATTCCTTCATATTTTAAATTTTCAGATTTTTAGTTATATTTTTAACAGTTACAGAATGTTTTGAACTTAGACTTCCAAATCGTCCCAACTGACTTATGCCTCACCTAAGAGTCATAGAGGAGAAAAAGAAGTGTCATAACCAATGACAAGCTGTTAGTCTAAAATTGCTCCCTCACCCCTCCACAAAAGACTTTTTTTCTTTGTCTCCCTTTATGTTGATAAATTATCCAATCTTCCTGATTTATTCCTAGCTAGTTCTTTCTTTCCTTCTTATCTATTATTTGCTAATATTTCCTGCAAATTTTTCATCTCTGACTGTCACCTTCATTATAGATGAAGATTAACAGAAGCATCATAAAATTAAAGGTAACTAAAATTAGTGTTTCTTTAATAATTGCTTTATTATAGATAGATTCTTGCTACCCAGAAGCAGAATATCAAGCGACGGTGCAACATTGTCGCAAAATGAAAATGAGGGCTGCAAAAAGATATTGTGTAGAACAGGGGTGGGCAAGACGCCGATCGTGATCGTGGATTTGGAGATTCCCTTTTTTTTTCTGGTTGTCGATAGTCTTAAGGTGATCGCGCCACTTGGAGTATATTGAGATAGCTCTTACCTTACAAAAGTCTGCCTACCCCTGGTATAGAATGAACGTTTTTTGCGGGACATAAACAAGAAAAACGCCCTCACCCGCAGAAAGTTTTTCGCGGGACATAAACAAGAAAAACGCCCTCACCCGCAGAAAGTTTTTCGTCTTAGCATCAATCGTTGCAGAAAGATAAAAAATATTCTGCCTCCGGGTCTTGTTATCTCTCCCACCACAAATGTTTCTTGCTACAAAAAAATACTAATAAGGAATCTTCTGAAAATGCAATTTGAAGAACTGTAACTGATCTATTACCACTTAAAGATCTACTCTACTCATATGTTATCAATTTTCTCTTTCATTCTATATACACTGGTGCAAAATGAAAAATGGACACCCTGAAGCCATTGTCCCAGGAAAATAAAATTTTCACACATTCTATTGGTCGAACACTGTACATGATCAGGTGCACGGGGTAATGCTCTAATGTACAGAGGCTAAAGTGTGTATCAAAAGGCCATGTCAGTACCATGTACCCTTCTCCAGCAGCAATGCAGGCCTGCACTCTCGCATGGAGATGATCATTGAGTGCCGAATGTCATCTAGGGGAATGAAGGTTTCGCATTTTCCACCTGGAGGTGGCGCAGTTGGTGAAGGTTTGTGACCGATGTTTCCAACTGGGCCAGACTCTGTCCAATCGAGTCCCACAATGCTCAGTGGAGAACAGGTCTGGTGATTGGGCTGGCCAGGGAAGTTGATGGACACTTTGGAGAGCTTGTTGGGTTGCATGAACAGTGTGTTCGGGCATTGTCCTGTAGGAAGAGCACATCTTCCTGATGTTTCAGGAATGACAACAGAACTAGTTGGATGATGATCTGGATATATGCTGCACTGCTCAATGTTCCCTTTAAGGCAAAAAGAGGCAAACGATCATTGGAGGCTATGGCTCCCCACACCAGGATTCTGTGTATACACTGTGGCAGGAACCACTTACTGGGCCGTTGACGCACATGCAGCCGACCATAGCTCTGAGGCAGAACCTGCTCTCTTCACTAAACACAGTGCTACGCCATTCATCCCTCCAGGTGCTTCTTTCACGACACCACTAAGGCGGCCTGCATGATGGCAAGGCGTGAGGGGAAGTTCGACAAGCGGCACCCCTGATCGTAGCTCAGTTTTCAGCAAACAGTTGCAGATGGTCCTAGGTGACATTTCAGGTGAGACATTGGTCCTAATCTGTGCTGTGGTCGCCGTGCATTCCCCAATGTCCGCTCATTTGATTTAGCAGTTCTTGCGTGCATCTGTATGCCGATGCCATCTGCAACCAGACTGGCAAGCATCTACATCTTCCTCGGATCACCAGTGCCAATAGTGATGCACACTGAATACTTCAAGTCCAACGTGTTGAGCAATTCTCTGGAACGACCACCCAACCTCCTGTTTCAATAATGATGTCTGGTCGGGCGAAACCAAGAAGTTGGGTTATTTGTTTATTGATGTAGCCATTCAGTTAAACATGACACTCGTCCGAAAACCAAACATTAGCCAAAAATCCGGGATCGTCATTCACCATTGCTAACATGGAAGCACAGTTCACAATTTTTGCTTCTTTATCGACAGGTTTCAATGGTTGGCTAGTCTGTATCTTGTAAGGGAACCACCAATGGTTTTAAACATACGTCAAACTGATGTTTGACCCACATCCAGTTTAACTGCCGTTCGTCGGAGACTTCGTTGTGGCGACTGCAACACTTGCTCAAAAAAGTCAGCCGTGATTTTCATTTGTTGTTACTGTTACGGGACGGCCGATGCAACCTTTCCGCTGTGTGAGTATACTTTCGGTTTGAATGAATTTATCGATGACAGATAAAATAACCTTGTTCGTAGGTTCTGCACTGTTAAAACGCTCTTGAAATTCCGTAGCAACGTGTAGCAGGCTAGATCCATTGCCATGGCCTGTTCCGTATGATTGAAAATAGTGCTCCAGAATAGGCACTTTCTCTTCTGTAGTTAATACCATTTTCACAGCAACACTGATTAATCTCACATCCACAATCATTCCTATTTGGAATACAACAATCGCCTACGTGTTCATTGACAACTTTCATGTGGTCAATTGTTCAGTGTCTTTTGTTTTAGGCCAACTGTATTTACTTTTTGTCAGTTGTGCCTATCCTTGAAGACTCATACATCTGTAGAGTATGCTTTAAAACCTTCACATGCTCTATTAAGTTGAATTAAGTAGGTGCATTTGACTGTTGTCATAGCATATATGTCTTTTCTAATAAAAATTTTTACATAATAATAATTTTTGGTAAAGTGATTGAAAGTTATTATCTTGGACCCAGTAAATCAATTTGAGCCAGTCTTGTTATTCGTGTAATGCCACATGAGCAAATCAAGCATCCACAGTATCAAGTATTTCAAATATACATCAAATTAATGAAATAGAAAAATATCCATTGGAAAATAAACTTCCATTATTCTTCCATAGATTTTTTTTTTTTTTCATTAAACTCACTATGTTGTATTTGGAAAACTTGTATAATTTGTCATTGCTTCCTATATCAATTTTGAAGATATAATTATAATGTGGTACAGTGCACTCTCTCAATCTGAACACACTAATGTGAACACCCCGGTATTATGAACACATTGCGACGGTCCCGGCGTACTCCATAGACTGAACATAAGATGAACTCTTTGTATTCTGAACACCCCAGTATTATGAATGCTACTTTTGATCCCCATTCTATCTTTACCTCTCTGTAAACTGAACGTGTATTTGCAATTGAATTCGGAGAAATTCCGCGCTCCCTCATTGCAGTTTAGAGACTAACAAGTGTTAGAGGTAGTGGTCAAAAAAGGATTATGGTTTCCTTTCCGCTCTCCAAGTTGGACAGCATTATCACTTCTGTTTCTTTCTTCCATTTTGCTCGACAAAGGAAACTTTTTTTCGCCATTTCGCTATCGTTGCAGGGAAAGAAGCACAGCACGTACGCAGATATGTCAGAAATAAGTAGGAAAACGGAAAAAGCTTCAGGAAAAATACGAAGTTGTTCTAAATTAAAATCGAAAGTCAAAGGAAAATTGCATCTGATTTTGTAATTTCAGTAAGCCAAGTCAACGCCATCAGCAAGAAAGAAATTATAGCCGCTTTTGAAGCAAATGAACCTTCCTCAAAGTGTAGAATTTTCGAAAAGAAAACGGGAAATGAGAACATAAACAATTACGTTTGGAAGTTTTTTTGCCAAATAAGAACAAAGAATCTTCCTATCACTGGACCTTTGCTCAAGACCTCCATCTCGGCAACTGGCATGGCTAACCAGGATAAGTATTCTATACAGTCTATAAACTCACTACGTACATGCATTTCCCAATCTCCCTCTATAATGAACACCCCCATAATCTGAACACTTTTGGTCGCTCCCATTAGTGTTCAGAATAGAGATTGTGCGCTGTATTACATACAAGACATCTTATAAATTTACATTTGTTTTATTTTTTAACAAAAGTGAGTTAAGAGTGATGCCTGTCCACTTGAAGCTACTTCTGAAGAAATGCTAATTTTACTTAGAAATTGAATTACTTTCCCTTCTCTTCTGCAATCTTCAAACCATTTGTAAATCAGATGACACCAAGGCAGAGCATCTTTCCAAAACTCCAGTAAGCTGAATTTCTGTCTAAGCAAAATGAAGTATGTTATCAGTAGATGTATTCTTAAACACGAAGAGTTGAAGACAGATATTCTAGTCCATAAGAAACAGTGTGTCTTTGATAGGATGTCCTGCTGAATCTACTAATCAGATTACTAGAAATTCATGCATAAAAGTAAAGAGGCTACATGTCCACAAGTACTTCTTTGCACTGGTGATACTGATTCAGTCCATATTTTGCAGTTGGCTAAGAGGAATTGAGTCTGTCACAGGCATACATTGATTTCTATAGTACAGCAAGACCAAAAAAAAAAAAACGTTACATAGATTTAGTGAATGACATTTGGTTATAAACCCTACAAGTTCTTCTGCATATCCAAAAGAAGACTGTAGTTTTCTTTAAAATTTATAGTGTAAGTAATCCCTCCAGTTAGTGTTGCCAAGATGCTTCAATGTTCTAAATAGCTCTAAATATTGATGGAGTAAATTAAGAACTAGTGTTAACTAAAGTCCTCCCAGCAAAAGAACGACCGTGGACACCAGATGGCGCAATAGTAGAATTTGAATCGATTGTATATGTCAGTGTTTATGGCGGGAAGTGTTTGGCTTCTGATAGGTTTGCCTCGCTTGAGAATTGCCATTGTGAATAGTATCTCTATACAAACTTCAGTCCTGGAATGATTAAGAGATCATGGGTGTAGTTCAAGGTCAGAGTCATTCTTTCGCTGGGAATAGTTTAAGAACACAAAACTTCACATCATCTTGGATAATATCTGCAGTCAAGATCATCTTCCAAATGCATCTGAAATTTTCAAAAACTATATGTATGCACCAAAATACTGCACCACAGACCAATATTTCATCTTATTTTTCAAAGACTTCCTCAAGGTTTTTTGGTAACATAATAAACAAATAAATAAAAGAAAAAATAAAGATCAAAATGGAAAGAGAAATAACCTTCTCAAACCTTTACAAATCAATAAATTTATTGATACATTGTAAAGGGTTGAGAAGGTTATTTCTCTTTCCATTTTGATCTTTATTTTTTATTTTATTTATTTGTTTATTATGTTACCAAAAAACCTTGAGGAAGTCTTTGAAAAATAAGACGAAATATTGGTCTGTGGTGCAGTATTTTGAAGTTTTAATAAAGATTTGTGATATCTTATAGAAGATCTAAGATTTGGTATATGTATGCACATTGACTGCATTGTTTGCAATAGAGGGGAAAGGAGCCTTCAGTGCTGGTTTCACTACTTCTCTTATATCTGACAGAACTGACTGTTACCTCCTGTTGATCTAGCCAATAATTCATTTTTTTTCCCCCCCTAAGAGACAAAGAAGATAGTATTATTGGATGGATGAACAGGATGTACTAGTCAGTTTCAAGAATGAAAAAGCTTTATCTGTCATGGATGGTGTAAGAGAAGTATCCTACCATTGGCATTATCTAAAACTGAAAATGTGAAGCAGTGGTAATCTCAGTTCATTTTTGGAAAAGAATTGAGAATTCATCCTCCTCTAGTTTCTCCAAATCCCAAGATAGGCTACAATGTCATAAAAAGGAAGAAAAAAAAATAGGTTTTTACTATCCAGGAAATTGGGTTACAATTTCTACAGAGGAAAAAAAAAAGCTATTTTTATGAGTTGAATTGCAGAAGGCAGTGTATAAAGGTCTTCTCAAAAGGTTCTGATGTTATTTGTTAAGTAGCAGATTCATAAATATAACTCTATGGAACTTGAACATTTTTAAGATCTTGGTTTTTTTTTTAAAAAAAAAATCCTTAGTCATTTTTTTAAGTTTTTCCAGTTGGGGATTCCATTAGGATTTTTAATTATTAGAGATGGATAACCATTCATTTTAGATCCAAGATCTAAATTGCTATATCATTCTTCTTTTTTTTTCTTTTGAAACAAAAATTTTATATAAAAAGAAATAATGATGTTCTTGGTCAGATGAAATGATTTCCGTGGAAACTTTTCACTCCTGAAGTTCATCAAAATGAGAGATCTAAAAATCTCGTCTAGAAATGAAAGTGAATAGGGTTATTACTGAACCTTTGTGTAGAATATCTAGATCATTGTGAAAAATGTGCTCTCCCTCTCCCAACAAATTGATGTTCTTAATGTCTCATAGTGTGTTGTGAGAGTTGGTATCAAAGCTAATCAAATCTTCATTTTCCCCAAGAGAGCGAGGCAGACGATGAATCATGGAGAAAGACTAAGGTAGCAACATCTGCCTGCTTTTTCCTCAAAAGCCTAGCCATTATTATATCTAGAAAAGCATCTAATATCTAAAGATATTATGGGGTTTGATTCCTTTACAACCTGACAAATTCGACATGATGGCACACACACCCCTATTTAAAATGAGACATGCTGTAGTGTCTTAGCCACGTGCCTCTATATCTAATGAACCATTTTATGCTAGGGATAATACAGTCTGTCTAATGTAGCTCCAAAAATAAATTGTTTTTGGGAAGGCTGCATTGTCGTACTTCTCCATTGTGAAGTTTTCATATTCAGTGATAGTGAAACAATGTAAAGAGCCTGGAATTCCAGTCAGCAAGGATACAGTGTCAGCAGCCATTTATAGGAACATATTGAGCGGATGTCCTGAAAGAAATTCCCCAACCAAGATGACTAGGAAATGAAAATTTTCGAAGATGGTTCCTGCTGTTCTGGCCAAGCTGCAGCTGAGAATCCTCCCTCCCAACTTGCAATTGCCAGAAAGTTCGACACCTTTCTCAGTCTATCATCGCTCAGTCCATTGTCTGTAAAACCCTGAAGAACCATCTCGGACTGAAAAGTTTCATAAGGCCTGGTGCATGTGCTGAATGACAGATCATGCTGAAAGACGGACCAACTGCAGGAAGCTCTATAAATGACACTTGCCCAGTGACAAGTATAGCTTCGTCGCCCCTCTGGATGAGGCATGGATCCATCTTGCCAAATTGTGGAAAGGTCAGGGCAATTTCATATCGTCCCATCGATAAAAAAGCAGACCTTTTTTTTCTGTGTCAGTGCAAGGAAAGTTTTCCCAAAGGTTTCATGGTGGTTGTGGGATACTGTCACCAGGACAAATTGGCTATCCATAGAATGTCAATAATGCCAAAATGAATGCCCAGTTTTATCAACAACATGTTCTGACATCAGTCTACACTGAGGAGTATGGTCTTGATGTCGCAAAAGTCGCCATTAATCAGGATAAGGCCTCCAGCCATTCGTCCCTGAGATTCTATCAAGAAATGGAAGCCAGAACAGGAATACGTGCAATCCCCTTCCGTGGTATTCCAGTAAATTCTCCTGATGCCAGCCTGATGGTTTTTTGTGGCTTTGGACTATTAAAACTTGGACTAGGGAACAGACGTGCTACAACAGTTGATGACCTGTGGAAAGTATGTAGAGAGGAGTGAGACAAAATATCCCTGTGTGTTTTACAGCATTCACTCCTGCAGTGGAAGTTATGTGGGGCCATAGTCCGGAATGCCGGGGGCCACATTGAGCATAAAAGGTGGTGGGAATGAAGGGATTTTCGTGAAGCTACAGAGACTTGAATTTGTCAGGTGATAAAGAAATCACCTCTCTGTATATGAGACAGGTCGTGAAAGCTGGAGCCTACCCTCCAGCCACCCCATAGGCTTTGTAGGCCTTTAAGTGGGATACTTTAACTTAACTGTATATGAGACATTAATGTAATATCTTATCCTCTTAAGACGTTAGATGTATAACACTTGAAATGATAAATGCTCTTGATTCTTCAAGACAGAGCTGTATAATCTTCCACATCCTCAACTTTTTTAAGATTCTTGAATTAGAGCAGTCTTGTTGAAAAGAATTTCAGTAGCCACTTGATAATGCTGTACATTTGGAAAAAAAAAAATTAGCATATCTTAACATGGAATTAATGACCTTGTTGGGTTAAATGCCCATGACATTGCTTCTGCCATCCTCCAAGTAGTATCACTTAGAATCAGGAACCTTTCGAAGTAGCACTTGTCCTGTTATAAAAACAGAACCAGGATTTGTTTTTTACAACATGACAAGTGCTACTTCAGAGATAGTTTTTCATTGCTCACCCTGGCATTCTTATAAGTTCACAAATCTAAACTCATCTTCAACTGAGATTTCAAAGTAGGACAAAGCAAATAAGTGGGTCCAGTGGATTAGGCCCTTCACTGCAGACTAGAGGAGCCTGGGTTCAATTCCTGATGGTGGTCGGGGGTTTTTTCCACAGTTATTTCTCCTCCAGACAGACCCTAAGGTTCACCCAGTCCTTTGTCAAATGGTTTCTGAGTTTCTTACTCGAGGTTAAACACGGACTAGTCCTGGGCTGACTATCTGACCTCAACTAGTCCCGTTGGTCAAAAATCGGTGGGAGCATAACACTCTCGTAACACTTTTGCACCCCAGGACCTGCATGGCCTGTTGCAATACAGTTTATCTTTAACTTAACAAATCAAGTCCATATGGAATCAAGACAATGATCTGCTCTGCTCTTTGTATTCAAAAATGTCAGTATCATATGGAAGCTTAATAAAACCTACCTCTTAGTTTGATTGAAAACCTTGAGTCTTATGATCATTTGAAGCTGTAGCAGAAAATGTATTGGGTGCCTTGGGCACTTAAAGAGCAACCTTAAATCACAGTTTGATAGCTTTTCCCAATTTAGATACATCAATATTTTATATGGAAGATCTCACCTGAAAATGTTCATCTACATATTAAAGTCTTACATCTGCTACCTTATACACTAAATGGCCAAAAGCATCTAGACACCAACTGTTGTACAATCAGAAAGTCACGTGGCACATACTAATAGGATGTCGGGCCACCTTTACCATCAATCACAGCCTGTTCTCGTCTGGCAAGACTTTCCACCAGATTTTAAAATATGTGAGCAGGAATTTTCTTCCATTTGTCCATGAGATCTGCAGTGAGTCTGGCCAGTAAGAAGTGCGGTTGGGCCTTGTGTTTAATCTGTATTCCAATTCTTTCCAGGGGTGTTCTATGGGATTCAGATCGGGGCTCTGTGGACAGAACAGTTATCCTGAGGATATAGAAACTGTCCTTCCCTGGACTGTTGCCAGAGGATGGCAAGTGCAGAGTTGTCAAGAATGTCGACATACATCGCAGCGTTCATGTTTCCATTCGAAGGAACTTAAGGACCCAGGCTGAACCAAAAGAAACAGCCCCAAACCTTGATGCCCAGTCACCAAACTTAACAGTTGGCACATTACACTCAGGTAGGAAGCATTCTCCTGGCATCCGCCAAACCCAGATTCGTCCATTGGACTGCCAGATCGTGTAGCGGGATTCATCATTCCAAAGTATTTATTTCCACTGCTCTACAGTCCAATGGTGGCTTACTTTGCATTACTTCAACTGCTGTTTAATGTGCTCACCTTGCTTATGTTGGGCCTGTGAGCAGCCACACAACCGAGGAAACCTATGTGTTTCAGCTCCCGATGAACAGTCCTGGTGCTAGCAACAACGCCTGAAGCTGTTTGATCTCAAGTGATCGTTGCCAATGGGAACTTGCGATTCTTCTTCACTACCCTCTTCATGGTTCGACGGATACAATCTGTGAATTTCTTTGGCCTACCACTGTGATTTCCTACTGTTGCCATTCCTAGACATTTCCATTTCAAAATAACATCACTTACAATTGATCAGGGCACCTGTAGCAAGGCCGATATTGCACGAACTGATTTGTTGCACCCATGAAATCCAATGATCATGCCATGTTCAAAATCACTCAGCTGACTTACTCATTGTCTGTCTAACACCCGTTTATGATCGCCCAATGATGCAGTGACCACTTTTATCTCATTCTTTGACGTCATAGCATGCAATAACAGCCACATCCACTTCTCCAGAGGGGTGTCCGGATACTTTTGGCCATATAGGGTATCAGCTTTCTTGACTATAGCTACTATCCAACAAGACTCTTTTCTTATCTTATAATTGAAGATTTACTATATTTACACTCCCTCTTTTCACTGTGGTATCGGGCATACCCAAGTTTTACAACTTTTGTGTTTTCTAATGGGTCTTCCTCTTCTAGATTTCCTCGTTCAGTCTAGTAATGATATTTACCAAACTTACCTTTATAATTTATACTTCTTGTACGTTACCATCTTCAAGTTTTAAAGTTTCTATTTGATAATGGCAGCAACAATTATTGACTTCATCTTTTCTCCAGGAGATATACACTTGAGTGGTCAGTTTATTAGACACAATACTAATAAAGTTGATCCTCTACCTTTGATCACGGCTGTAATTCTTCTAGGCATAGATTCTACTAAGTGTTGGAACCTTTCTGCAGGAACATTGGTCCATGCTGACAGAACAGCAGACCTTAGTTGGTTCACATTGGATGCTGGTGTATCTAGGCTTTGAATGGATCTTTCCACCTCATCCTACAATTGCTGGATGAGGATTGAGATCAGGTGACTGAGCTGACCATTGAAGCAAGTGGAAATCTTAAGAGTCATGTTCACTGAACTAATCAGACAAATTGAGCATAGTGGCAAGTCGCTTTGTCCTGTTGAACGTGGCCATCTGCATCAGGAAACACTGTAACCATAAACCGGTGCCACCTGATCAGCAACAATGTTGAGGTAGCCCATGGCATTAAAGGATTTTTCCAGGAGCATTAGGGAACCAAGTGTCTCCCTAGAGATCATTCCCGAGAATAATGGTCCATAAAGGCTTGTAGGGTAATGGTCACTTGTCAAAATGGGTCAATGGATTCGTGATACCTGTACCAAATTGTCATCCTGTCGTCAGCATGGAGGAGAAGAAACCAAGACTCGTCTGACCAAGCGACCTTTTTCCACTTGTGTCCAATTGCGATGCTCCTGGGCCTAGAGCAGGCCTGCTTTCCTATTTTTCTGTGATAACAAACGACCCTTGCTGGTCTCCTGCTGTTAAAACCAATTGGGGACAACATACGTTGTATTGTGCATTGGGATGTGTGTTTTGATGCACCTGCATTATACTCTGCCACACTCTGTCGTGTTGTTGTTCTTCCATTTTCGCAGATGATTTCTGCTAGTCATCTGTTACCTCTTTCATCCACAAGCCTTTTCTGTCCACAGTTGCACTTATTGCTTGAAGTTTTTTGGTCCACCTTCGATTCTCTGAACATCCGCGATACTGTTGCACGAGGAAAGCAGAGGATCTTCACAGTTTCCACACACTTCTTGCCCCCATGATCATACCTCGTTCGAATTGATTTAAATCTTTTCCATGTCCTGGTGAACTGTACTGATACACAGTTCTCTTGGTACCGAGCATGACTTTCATACACTATACTTGTTGCTGTTACATCACTGTGCATCACTACCGTATAAGTTAGAGTGAGTGATAATTGAAAAAATATTATATCATAAATATATATAATGGGATTAAAATTAATAAGAGATCGCTTCAATAGTAACTAGTAACTAATTGCTATCTCTTATGCTAGGCGAACACGCGGCAATTAGCGGCAATATTGTGGGACAATATTGCCCCTTTTTATTGCTGACAACCGTTGTCAGTTCATATCACGCGCGAACACAGAGTTGTTCCGAAACGAATATTGCCGTGACAATTAATAGTTACGGCGCTTCTCACTAGGGCGAGCCAAAGAGAGCGTGTTTCCGTACAGAATTGCTATAGTATTTAAACGCCGTCCCTCTGTAGAAATCAATTACAATTCTTCCATTATCAATCGACAAAATGTTGTTGTTGGAATTATCTGTTTTGGGCCGATCCATTTTGCTGATTTTAATCCTTGTTTCTCAAACAAAATGGCCGGCGTGAGTGACTGCAATGCCGATTTTGAAGCCCCGCCTCCTTTGACGTCAGCATTGACACGTGATTTAATCCGTTCATGTGATTCGCTATTGTTCCAGCAATACGTTGCGACAACTGAAATTGCTCCTTTTTTTCCGACAATCTCAATTGTCTTGAAATGGGCAATCTTGGACAATATTGTTCATTTTTATTGCTGCAAACGGTTGTCAGCAATGAAAAGGGGCAATATTGTGGGACAATATTGCCTCATATTGCTACGTGTTCGCCTAGCCTTATATCAGCAGAGAAAATAATCTATAGGAACAATAACAGTTCGATTACACGTTGGCTACGTTCCATTTACTATCCATCAGAATAAAGACAACAGGAAGCTCAACAAAATTCTCTTAATATATTTCTTTTCTAAAATATTATTAACTTCTTCTTCTTGTTAAATAGCTTATTTAATATAATAAATATTTCATTTACTAAAACCACTTTAACACTTTAGGGTTGTCAATCAAAAGTTCTATTAGCTGTTGAAATCAAGAGTTCACAAGTTAACACTGCTATTATTCACTCGATGCTAGAACACTTATTCATAGAATAATACTTTAACTTCTCATCTCTCGGAATAAGTTGTAACTGAAATATCTGAATTTCATAACTTCCTTTGCTTGGATATCTTGTCTATTATACGTCTTCGTTAAAATAACGCATAAAAGTGACTTACTTTAATTCTTCGGTAATTACATCTGATCCACTGTATATAATCGTTCCTTAAGGATCACATTAAGCGTCCGATCCGTAGAGGTGTACTTGTATCATAAACATGACGTCCATCGTTCGACAGATATATTCCTTGAACATTATGCAATATCTTTTCCTAAAATCCTGTGAAGTAAACTTTAGAAGAATTAATGCTTTAACATAGCTCACACAGATAGCATTAATATATCAAAACTTCGATTTAGGAAAGAAATACTTCTATCCATTTAACGATTTTCCTTTGAAGAATGTCCTCAAATCATCTCGCAGAAGTATTCGTTCTTGCGCCATCTTGTCACCATTTTCATCGATAGAATCCAACTAACTCGTTATCATCACACGGAGAGTTCTAGCATCAACCATATCATTTTACAAAAAACAAAGAGAACATCACACCACATGTGATCATAGTTTAAAACAAAAGCAGTTGTATTTTCATAAAGAACGAAGGGTTTTGATTTGACTCATTTTATTTCAACACAAATCAAACCAACTTTAAATGACCAGTGCAAATTGCTGCATTTAATTTTCTCTCTTATTAAAATTTACAGTGTCTCATAAAATGGCCACTCGGTGTACAAAGAAGAAAGCTAAATCAGACTACCGTAGTGACACACTATTGTAGATTTGGCATTCTTTTTGTATTCTTCCTGTCATCATGAATGTACATCTCCAGTTTGTGGCTGACAGTTCTTATATTTTCTCTAAGGAACCCCTACTCCTTCATTAATACTATTTGTCTTTAGTGCTACATTGGATTTAAGGGAACTTCTTCCCTACCAATTCTTGTTGTTTATGTCATGTGATTTCTCTAATCTGGCGAAAAATGTAGATTCCTTTGGATGTCTATCTTGGTAAAGACTTTTCTGTACTTTTTTTTTTTTTCAACAGGATATTGTTTACTTCGACCAGAGGTTGTTGCCATAATGAATTCTTTGTGCTTTCTGTTTGCAATTCTTTTCTACAGTATGTTGAAGTAAATTTAGAATTTATACAGACCTTTTAGATCTTTTAAGGTATACCATGACAGATTTGTTTTGAGGCATCGTCTCCATCAGTTGAGATAGTTCAAGGTTTGACTTTCTCATGCCTCTGCCCAAAGTTCTAGTTATTAGTTTTTTTGGGATTGTACAGCATGATTCACTCAGGACTGAACACTTACTTTTTGTAATTAACTCATGATTGCAAAGTCACGTTTGACGAACATTTTTATGTAAAACATACCTTGGTCCATGGCAAATCGGAATATCTCAGAGAAGATGCTGGAAATGCTCACAGCTAGCATCTAGACAATATTTATCCGATGCTTCATATTGGCAAATGTGCAATGTAGCGTAGCTACATCAATTGTAGCAACTTCATGTCGGATGTCAACAAGCCAAGGTCTTTCAGTTCCTTAATCGACCTCGGCTTGTTGGCATAAACTTTGCCTTTTAAAAATCCCCAGAGAAAGAAATCTAGGACTACCAGGTCAGAAGACCTAGGTGGCCACAGGTCTTTGAAGGTAATCCTGTTGTAGAAAAAGCTGTGAATTTCTGCCATTCTCTTATTCGAAGTATGGCAAGTTGCACCATCCTGTTGAAATTCCTTCATCAGGGACGGCACAAACATGTAAGACATTAAAACAATATTTGAGATGACACGATGTGGGAAGGCAAGTCTTTCAACATACCTTTCCACCTCATGTTGTTTTAATGTCTTATATGTTTGTGCCATCCCTGATGAAGGAATACGCACAGTATTCTGAAACTGTCGGATTACCATTACCATGTTTATAATTCTCTCAACTTTTTTGTAAGTAAGTGCGTTTTATATATTTTCATTTTTTCTTTATTATATCGATATTTTGTTTCTTCGCGTTACCAAAGTTCCTCTCTTGGACCTTCAGTATGTGATCATTCAAATGTCTCTCGTGGTAAAACGTGCTGTTTTGCATGAGAATGACTCATACTACTGAAATACTACTCATATTACGAAATATTGAGTAAATCTCACCTCGGAGTGTGAAAATTCCTCAGACAATGAGTTTATGCAGTATAAAATGTCCCACTCAATCCTCCATAACCAAACTATATGGATTTAATTATTATTATTATTATTATTTTTTTTTTCCAGAAAATGGAAAATTATAAACATGGGCTTTTCAGTTTAAGAATTTAATGATTTTAAAATATATATATATATATAGGAAATTTTAAGAAATAATATTGTGAAGAAAGTGGGCTTGACTTTCTTTTGAATTTTTTGCATCTTTATTTTTCTTTGAGGCCAGAACAAACTTACTGTTTGTTCACTGATTCAGAAGTGGAAGTTCATTGTGATGCCGACTGCAAAGTTTTGAAGATCAAATTTAATGCCTATTAGAGAATCTATTATAAAAATATCACATTTATATTTAGATAATGACATTAACCCTAAGTAAGGGTTTGTCTTCTTTTTTTATATGTTTTTCTAATGCAATTTTACAGACTGCCTGGTTTTAATACTTTGAGTGCTGAAGACCAAAAGATGTTACTGGAGAAGCTACCTCAAACTAAAGGAGCAGAGTAAGTTTAAAAAAGCATGAATCTTATTTCTAAATAATTATAATAATTATAGATTTCATCAGACGTTATTGCCAAAATATGAAATTCAACACATTGTGTAATTTCTGAAAACCCATTGGCAAAATATAACATTTTTGCTGACCATACTTTGTATTACTATTATTTAAAACTAGCCACTGTTATTACTATCATCAATGACAGGAGAACAATGTGATGGCTTTTAGTTGAGATAGAGTATTTTAAGGAAAAAATTTTTCTGTGTTTAAATATTATTTTTAATTTCTTCATTCATGTCAAGAAATGTATCTAATGCTCGTCTGGCCTGCGCTTGTAGTAGGCTAAAAAAAATGAACATTGAAATTTAAATTTTAACCTAGTAGACTAAAATTAATGAGTTATTTTTTTTCCCCCATCTGCTTTTCTCTCATTGCATCATTCACACAGATGGAGTGATAAGAGATATATAACAATAATTTGAATGTATTCCCTGTAGCCTAATGGATAAGACATCTGACTTTGGATGAGAAGGTTACAGGTTCGATTCCTGTCGCGGATGTTTCATTGTAAAAAATTATATCTATTTTCACAGGAAAATAAAATAATTTTCCAAACACAGATGAAGTGTATTAGTCACAGATAGATCTGGAAATTATGTTGTAAGATATGTCAATGTAATTTGGATAGTGTGGAAAACCATGAAGTTAGTCTGTGTCTTCATTTTCATCAGTATTGAAACATTGGAAAACAATATATTTTAATAAGTTCCAGATTGATGACATTGTTAATTTTAAAGAAATCTTTAAATATTCATACTAAACATAGATAATTGGCATAAATTTCGTGAAATTCTTATACATACAGTAAACTCCCGATTATCCGCAAATCTCTCCAGTTTCCATTTTCTTTTTACTGTACAATAAATTACGAAATTAATAAAAAAAAAAAAATTAAATCTAGAATAAGGTAAACAATAAAAGAGGCAGATTTAGCTACGTCCAAGTAGGGGGTTTCGTGTTTCGACACGAAAAAATAAAAACAATTAACCGATTTTTGTTTGTTAAAAAGTAAGAAAATAAAGTAAAATAAAATACTTGTTTATAATATAGGTACTGCCATTGTCATGTAAATAAAACATGTTAAAAGCATTTTTGTGTTGATTTTCGTCTTATTTCGGATTATCCGTGGTTGCCGCGCCACCCAATTCTGCGGATAATCGGTAGTTTACTGTATATCCTTTTATCATGGAATTTTTTATGAAACTGGATGTAAAATGACTAATAGCAGTTGAAATGCTCATTATAAAGCTAACTCAAGGATATATATTATTTGACAATAAAAAAAATGAGGATTTGATTGATATTACGACAAACATTTACAGTAAATTTTGTAACGCTTTTAAAATTTTATAAGTGTTAGAAAAAAATGGAGATAATGATATCAAAAATAATCCTAAAAATACCAATCATAGTAGAAACAACGTTTGAGAAAACCTCACCAGATAGAAAAATTTTGCTTTACAATATCTGTAGCATACACGTAGTCTATTGCTGTAAGGGTGATAATTGTATAGACTGTCTCAAATTTATATTTTGTTAGTAGCATATGTAACATTGCTGCCTGTGATTTTTTGAGCAACAGTGATATTCTTTTTTTCTTTTTGTTTTAAATATCGGTTCAATCAGTTGAGATATTAATTGAATGAGTAAATAATATACAGAAGGCTTAGTTTGAATGTTCTTTATAGACTTTTCAAATTATTCATTCATGTTTTGTTTCGCAAAATTTTTGTCTGACTATCTTTTGACTTTTTTTGAAATTCTTTGACAATCTGATACAAAAAAAAAATTGAAACATTTTTTCATTAATAAATAGAAAGCGCAGCGCCGAGGAAGCTCCAAAAGTTACCAAAAAACAAAAAACTGAAACGAGTGAACATGAAAAAAAATTGAAGGTATGATTTTCTTATCTTTTCTCTCATTTTAACAGATAGCAAGTATTATTATAAGTTCAGCTTTTTATATTTTTTAATTTCATTCATGCTTAGTAAACGTAAGCTTATAAAAAGAAGAAAAAAAATTATATTTATTCAATAAAAATAGTTATTTTTAGGCAGTCTAACTTTGCTTTTTAATCTCTTGGACATGACCAGGGGGAAAAAAAATAACATTTAATTTTTATTGGTAAAGTTGAATATGAATTTTATAAATTGACTAACTGCTGATTTCCAATTGTTTGTCTTCTCTTGTCTGAATAAAAATATGACGTTATCACTTATGCCCTCACTTATCACTTGTCCAACAACTTAAAATGATTGTTGCAGTGTAGTTTGTCTTTGATCAGTTTTACAGTGTTTAAGGTGATGGGATCCTCTTTCATAGAAGCAGTACATCACATGTAAGGAAGGGTGATAAATATAATTTTATTTCCTTGAACAGGAATTATAAAGTCGTAAATAATTAACAAACTTTATTATCCAATATTGATGACAACATGGTTTTATAAAATTTAATTCAAAGCCAACGCACATACAAAATTACAAAAATACAAGATATAATAAAAGCATTAAAGCTTACAATGGATGATCAATTTCGTTAGCATATCAGCTAACATCTTCAGATCGAACAATACAAGATACAAAATACAAAAAATTATTTCCAGTCTTTATATGGCTGAGAGAACGGTTCATTAAGGATTCAGGTGAGGTCAACTGTTTGCTTGCGTCGAGGGATGTGTGGAGCCTGGAACCAACCAGGAACCTGGAAATAAATTTTATTTCTAACATGGTTTTATGTTTTTATTTTGTTTGAAAACGAGATAATGTAATATCTTGAAAATTTGTTTTAAAGAAGATATAGAAGTGTATTAAATTATATAGAAATCTAAAGATTATATGTGTCACCAGGAAATATTCATTCAGGTTTCTTTGGACAAACCTAGGGCAGTGGTTGCCAGAGGTTAGTGCATTCCAGCCATGGAATTTGAAATACTTTTCCCTAATTTAGGGTGTCAAAAAAGTTCTTTTCATATTAAGGTTTGAAAAGGACCTTTAAGTGGTATCGTCACAAGCTATGTCACAGTTCAAGGAGCCCATTGCTAGGGTTTTAGCATTGCAAACAGTTACAGCCAAGCTGGTGTTTATCAAGGGTTTTTCTTTGAGAAAAAGACCCAAAAAATTATAAAAAAATATTATCAGAACACATTTTTAAGACTTCAAGAAAGTCCACCTTAGGGTTTTTCCCCTTATTTCTGAGAATTTTAGGAGAAACATTAAGACGAAAAAAGCTGTATTTTTGCAGTTCATACTGCCATAGGCCACAGTGCACCCAATGTCGAGTTTCTGATTGGTTCACTCAAAAGCCACTCTCCAATAGCTATATACTGATCTGACATTGAAACTCATATCAGAAGTAAGATTATAGAAGAACAAATAATTTTATTATTGTTGGCAAATGTAAAATTATTTATTCTTGTACAATCCTACTTCTGAAATAAGCTTCTGAAGAGATTGTTGAAATAAGACAAGAAGTTGATATGCAGAAAACTGCACAGGACAGTGGATCAAGAAATATCAGTATTACTTATGGCTGTCAATAGCTACAGTTTTGTCTAAGCCACATTTTTTTAAAGCAGGTAATGAAGTTGATGCTTTACTTCAAGAGCCTTCATATGTTATACCCATGCTCATTGGGAGGTACCAGACTGGAAATTGACTGCTGTTATCAGTTGGCGTAAACAGTTGGCGTATTATAATATTTTTGTCCTTGGATTCCTTATTCCAGTAAAGATTTGTAGAATACATGCGCAGTGATTGCAACAGGGATAAGATTCTTTAGCTTTTTTTTTTTTTCCTTTCTTTCTTTCTTTCTTTTTATGGTGCTATTGATCTGCAAAAATCCTTTTCAAGAGCGCTAATATTTGTTTCTATAAAGCTTACGTGAGGATCGTCTAATTTTTAAGTAGCCAATTATATCCTGAACCTAATAGTGCAAGCCTTAAGAGCTTTATAAACGCATTTTGCTGCTTTCAGATTCCTCTCCAGACTCGGTGAGAACATAACTCGTTCTTGGGAGAGTTGGATGAGAAGAGATTCCTGTTAAATAATATTATTAGGTGGAATCTACAGGGTCTGGCAGAATTATCTCCTGGGTTTGAAAGGTAAATAAAAAAAGGAATCATAGATACTGTTCAGAATTTTAAAATCAGAAAGAACAATGTTTACCAATTTGTTTTGTCAACTAAGCAACGTCTTATCACTTCTTTTTAAAAATTGTATCGTCTAAATGCTTTGTGTTAAACACTGCTGGAGCCTCAACCTGAATGCATCTTTCGCATAGTCGTTTTCTGTGATTGTTGCCAATCAGACATTCCATTAGCAAGAGCATGTTTAGTGGCTGAACATCATGGAGAATTGGTGATGGCCTGCCTCACTGCTTCAATATTCTGTGGTGTTCAAATTTTAGGTCTCCTGGTTAGTTTCTTTTTTAAAGCTGAGCTAGTCTGAAATTTTTAACCCATAATATGGTTTTCCTATCAGAAACCCTTGCGTTTCGACATAGCCTGAAATGCAAACAAAATATTCTGCAAAAGGATTATCGTAACTACCACCCACCTCGCTCTACTAGCTCCTGAAGTGCAATTTCAAATCCAGGAGATTTTTCTACCGGACTCATCATATATTTAAAATATGTCTATATTTTTTTTCACTAATTAAAAATAGTGATAAAAATATTCTTAAGTTTTTCTCTTAAAATATTCAATATGTATATGCTTATAATTTTCTATATGTAGGGAAATGAATAATGCTTATTAAGTGTTTTTGTCAATAAAATATATCCTTTTTTTTATTATTATTATTGTTACAGTATGTAAAGCACTAACTAATTGTTATTATGTAATGTAATCATGCAACTAAATTGTGGCTTTGCTAAATGAAAGTAATCAGATATTAATTTTGTCCTGCATTTTATAGTAACATGCTATCATCATAACTTTAATTGCTTTAATTTTTGTATTAACTTTAGATATATTGGAGTTATAATAGTATTATTACAGAATTTTATATTATAACATTACAGAAACACTGATATGAGCTTGATCAGTATTTCTATATTTGTAACAGATCATAATTTTTATTTCCATTTCCTTCAAGCTGAACTGACTGAAGTATTTAATACATAATTAATGCCATATCATGGTTCTGTTATCATGACTTTTTATTTTGCCAGTCTGCCCTAGATTTTATTATGCTTCTAACTTTTCCCCTCATTAGGTGGAATCTATAGGGTCTGGCAGAATTATCTGCTGGTTTTGAAAGGTAAATAAAAAAGGAATCTTAGATTCTATTCAGAATTTTTAGAAGAACCTGCAAGAGAGATGTTGGCCATCCATATATTATAGCAGTGTTGGATGGACAGTAGTCTTCTTTTATTTAGGGATGGTTATTAACTCTCTTATTTCATGTCTCTTATCTGCACCTGATGTAATTCCTTCATTTGTCAAAAAAAAAATTAAAAATCCACTTATGATTGCAAAACGGCTGGTTTGAATTATACTGTAACATGTTATTGCTGTTGAAAATTTGTGATTAAATGTAGCTAGATTTCAAATGATAACACAATTCTGTTGTAATAGTCTCATAAAATATCCTTAGACAATTTTTTTTTTTTTATATATTTATGCTCCTTATCATGAGAAAATGATTCCTCTATTACCACAAAATGACTTGTAGCTGTTCTGATTAATGATAAATAGCCAAGAAAATTTAAAAATAAATTAGACTGCTATTTTTAAATTTTCAAATTCATTAATTTTATGAAATGAGAAAGAAAAATTAGTAAGGCATATTTTTTTTGATATTTTTATCAAAAGAATAAACAAATGATCACAACTGCGATTTTCATAAATTTTGAATCTGTGAATTGGGTGGAGTAATAAGATTTTTATTATTGCTAAATATAATATTTTAAAGGTAAAATTTAATTCATAACTGTCCTATTTTTAGTAGTAATTAACTTTTAAACATCATCTTGTACTGGATTATTGAATTACATATACTGAAACAGAAGGAATTTAAAAGTTCCCATTCAGTAGTCTGAATAAATATTGTTGAATTTAAGCAGTTTCTGTTTTGTTTAGAAACAGTTGTATGATTACTAATTGTAGCACTTCTTTTTTTTTTTTTTAAATGAAATGTTAAATAATTTATTTTGTAGGAACAAAACAAAATAATGTTTGACTTCCGAGATAAATTGCAACAACAGATGAATAGAAAAGAATGGGTCACGCTTCTTGAATTCAATGATCAACTGATTCCAACTGGAGAAAGTAAGGTATGTAATGTGTTACTTAGTGTATGATTGTGTATTTGGGTTGAAAGAGATAGCAAAATAAACAGCGAATAACAAGCAAATTGCAACACGTTTATGTGATCATTTTGACTATATATATATATATATGAGCTGTGCCCGCGGTGTCACCCGCGTTAAATCCGGCCCTTCTCAGTAATGTTCGGTTCTTGACGTGTGGCGAAGCCTCCCCGTCGCCGCCACCGTACCCATTGTTTGACGTTTATGTTTTCTGTTCCTCTCCTATTGGTCATAGCGTGATGTTACATAGCCTATAACCTTCCTCAATAAACAGGCTATCTAAAGCAAAAATAATTTTTCAAATTGGACCAGTAGTTCCTGAGATTAGCGTATTCAAACATACAAACTCTTCAGCTTTATATATTAGTGTAATACAAAACTCCTTTCTCTTCATCATAAATCATCATCTTTATTTTACAGACGATATTTCACAGAATTTATCATTCTGTTTTTCAAGCCTTTTTGAATATTTTACAATGAGTAACAATTAGGTATCAATACATTGTCAACGAACATGACCTAACATAATTAAGCAATAATAATAATTAATGCAATGCAAGAAATTCAATCATTTTTAACTAATAATTTTTCAATAATAATAATTAACACTATGGAAGTAGTTTATATGAATGATTTTATTTAAATTTAGCCTCTTATCAAATCTTGGAAATATGCTAATGTGTTTGCAATTACTATATATCCCTTGTCCTTATTTATACAATTAAATGTCTTTATAATGCAGGCCTCTATGACATTTAATTGTATAAATTGTTGTTGGATCTTTTTTTTTTTTTAGATCTTGGAATTATTATCTGACTGCATGACTTTTGGAGCACTTCAGCGATGTCCAGAATGCAAGACTGGCCAGTTAAAATACAGGTATGGATGGCCCTCATTACAGTTACTAATAATATACAGTAGAGCCCGGATTATGCGCAAGTACCGCAGAAAAATTTTTTAATTACGAACCTCAAAACACCAATTTTAATCCAAGCCAACAACAGGGAAAGTACGATAGGCCCTACAGTGCGAAGGTCGAAAATTACTGACAGGTTTATTGTGCATCGTGATCCTATAGGCCTTTTCAGAATTTGTGGATGCAAACGTAGAGCAAAGGTTTCTGCTTTACTGTACATATTTTAAGTTTTGCATATTATGTTTTTTATATAATGAACGTAGTTTTATGCTTAAATATTTTTTTTCGTGTTTACACCTCATTTTTAGTCTATTTTCGGGTTATCCACGAGTTTCATTATCCGCGAAGCCCTTGCCATCCAATTCCGCGGATAGTCGGTGCTCTACTGTAAATGTCCTACGTTTCAACTATTATTCACCATTGATTTTTTTTCCTTTTAGTCAAAAAGAAAAAAGATGCAGTTTCCATGTTTCAATGTTGTGTACGTTTTCTTTTCAACTAAGTTTATTTCTTGACAAGTGAAGGAGAGCTGGATACTCAGATGGATTACATGTGATGATTGAAGCACACACACACTTCTAGCCATTAACACTGGTGAACTTTGAGAGCATCCAATAAAGTTCAGACCATTTTATCATGAATCCAGAAATCCTGAAACTTTATCTTTACTGTTGTGAAAGATATCACTTAAAACTCTTAATCCATTTTACTCATTTCTTTCCTAAGCATTAACTGTTGAATTTCCCAAATATAACTGAAAGAGCTTTGGTGGATATACTGTTCTCAAAAAAAACAGTAGCTAGCCTATCTGTAGTTGTAGCATTAATTGTAAATATATATATATATATATATATAAATCCAAATGACAAAACTTGAATCGCCATCTTTTCAAGTTTCGTGATGCAAATATTTCATTCAATGATTTGCAATTTAAAATTCAGAATGTAAAGAATATAAGAATAAAATTAACTTACATTACTAAACATATAAAATTTGCCGGACAGCTTTCTGAAATTTAAAAACCAAATTAATTTCAAAAAGCTGTTTCTGTGTAAGTATTT
>JAFIDM010039711.1:27756-43378 GCA_023159025.1 Thereuonema tuberculata | reverse complement strand
TTATCTCCAATCAAAGACCCTATTTTGAAAAACCAAAAAATAGGAGTAAATACGTCTGCTGATGATGCTATCTCTTTAAGTTGGGATTGTTGATGCTTGACTGATTTATGCATTCATTTTTTGTTTAATTATATTACAATTTCCTAAGGATGAGTCTATAAAATGTACCTTCGGTTACGGTTACTGCCCTCCGAGTAACTACGCTGTCTATAAATCGCCCAGTTCTCCAGCCAATCCGCAACCGTGTGTACTTACCAACTAAGTACCCAGTGACTTTTTTTTGTACCGCAGCTGAGGAGGTGGGTTATTCGATTCGTAGCAGCTGATGTTCTTCACCCACAGCAGGCGATGGATTAAACAATTCCAATGTAGCAATTGCCAATTTAATTCTTTTTTTTTTTTCTTTTTTTTTTAACTTCTTTTTATTTCTTAAAAGAATAGTAGTGAATACATTCCTACTTCTCAATTTCAATGGCAGTGTGATTGCTTCATTAAGGACATTTAACTAAAAATAAAATAACTGTTTTCATGCAAAAAAAATAAAGAAAGTTATTGGCCATAAACTTTTTTTTTAATTCGCCTCATGTATGTACATGAAACAAAGAAGTGAAATAAAATCTTTTTTTAATTTAATCGTTGAGTAAAAAAGCAACTCTGTATTGTAAAATAGAAATGTAATGTAAAATGCATCCATTGTGTCATCTGCTGGGAATGTTGTTGGCTGCTACGACAGTTTCTCTTGCATATTCTCAATTCTTGCTTTCTTTCTTTCTACATTACTATACAATGATAACATAATAATCTCTTCATCTGACGAGGATGAGGAATCAGTACTTGATTCTCTTTCTAACAATGAATAAAGTTCCGATTCAACTTCTAACAACAAATCGACAATCTTGGCAGCCATCTTTGAACACAACTTGTAACCACGCCGTCTATAAAAGGAAGGGTTGGGGAATAACCAGGCTCCTATATCAGCGCAACCAGTCACATGACAATCGTATTGTAACCGTGGATACATTTTATAGATGGCTTATAGGTATTTTCTGTTACTCCTGTGACTTCCAAACTTAATTTAGCATTAAATTGTCTAGTACAGTTTTTCTTATTTTCTTTTGCTCAATGAACCTTATTCACATAAAGAACCTAATCCTAACCCACTCACCCCAAAAAAAAGAAGAAAAATTGGAGCTTTCTTTAGGAAAATATAATGTTACTTTGTTTAATGCACAGTGATTAATAATTAAATTTCCCAGAAGGAGCTGCCCATTCACAAGCAAATTGGTACATGAGCAAGCGGATGGGATATACCAATCATTGAGAATAACGCAAATCATGTGAAATGTGTGACAGATAAAAAGGCAAACAAAGGCCAATAGTTCTGTTGTATCCGATACTCCAAGTAGAATAGAAATAAGCATCAAATTGTTCACGATGCTACAATGCTATCTGAACAGATTGGCAAGTTTGTAACTTTGTTGAAACTCAAACTTTTGTGCATTTGAAGACATTATTATTGATGGAATGAAGGCATTGATAATTGTTTAGTGAGATGGACGAATACAGGTGGAAATTATCATAAGTATAACGAGGCAATTGAAAAGTTACTGTAAACAATGTTTTATTGGCTGGTTAGTGTCAATTATGTACATTTCCATCATATTATCACACCAGTCAAATAAAAATTAGCAGAAGCAGATCTGACTTCAAGGTGACAATTTTGTTGATTGCCATTTATCATGGGCAGTCTCTTTTTCTGCTGGGATGGTGTCATAGTAGAACTGCATTATGACATTTGTCGAACGTGTTGTTCTGCAACAAGCCTTGATTCTGTCTCAATATCAACAAGAGTTGAATCCACTACTAAGAACAACATGGCTTCAGGAAATACAGTTTATGTTCTACAGCACCACACTCTTGCCAACAAGATATAATCATATGGAATAACATTACTTTCATATGCTGATGACATCTGACTAGCATGGCTACATGGATATTATAACAGCCATAGTTTTCACATTATGCCAGTTTTGAATGGCATCCAGGTCATTCATCAGTGACATAACACACTGCTAACAATTTAGTGTATCTTCTATATGCTTCTTTGACTAGTGAAATTATGATGATTGGGCATGTATGGAACCTCTTTGGACACAATTCTAAGCCTCTCCGTGACAATCATGAAATGATGCTGAATTACCCTTAGAGAGCTGTATCAAAGCTGTATCAAGGTTTTGTTGTATGACAGTATTGCAGAAGATGGTCGTGAAAACAGATAATGACTGCAGCTGTGTGATCTTAGGTTATAGCCTGTAAAACAGATGTACTTCATGTAATTCCCTTATTTTTCTATTTCTGGTAATTTTTTGTATTTTTGGCTCAATCTTTGTGAGTGAGGCACTTTCAATTAAGTTGTTTTATGCTATTGCTAGAATTCTGCAATTTTCAAATAGTAATGTTTGTTCTGTAAATAGGCTTCAGATCAGTAGTCAGTGGCTTTTACACCAGCTTTGAGAGACCTCTTTGAGTAGTAGTCATTGTCTAAGCGACTGCTCATAAAAAAAAAAAAAACATTTATATTAGGGCAATTTTGAAACTTCACATTTCAATTATATTTTGTAAATATAGTATGATGTTAGGATTGAGGGAAGACAATTCGTTTAATATGTTTTTCATGAGGATCTGCAGCACTATGTCAGAACAGACACATCAAGGAATAGCTCTTGATAAAGAAACAGCACAGAAATCTGTTTGTTTTTCTACTTATTACATTTTATGTAATTGTCCAATTATCCAATGAATACATTATCAGCTTTATTAGATACTGTTGTCAATATTCATAGATCAGTCCTTTAATTCTGAAAATAATGTGATTCCTTTTATGTCTCCAAAAAATATAATCTGGCAGACTAAGATTATACACACTGCCAAATATTAAAAAGAAAGTTTCCAAGCTCTTGAGTCCCACCTTGACTGTTTCTGTAATGAAAGCAAGAAGTGGGAGAACAAAAGGAAAGAGTAATCCAGTAGATTCCTTCAAGTAAGTTATGACCTAGAAAAATTGTTAAAGAACAAAAGAAAGACAAAGCACTTTGTAAGAAATTAGCTTTGTATCCTTATTTCGTGCAACAATGTTAACTGGATTTGAGGTTTCTAAATTCCAAAATAAGCTTATTCTACAAATCGATTAAGAATTAAATAATTTACAGCTATACTGAAGAATACGGTACTAGCCAATAGGAAGGCTCCTAAGGATTCAGTGTCGACATGGCATTTTAACGCTTTCGCTTTACTGTTCATTCCCATTAAATAGCCTAAGAAACAAATTTCATCCGAATGAGGACCGAAGAGTTTATTCCGATTAGCTGTAGGTTAGGTTAAGTGAGGTCTGCTGAGCTCCAGGATGTATGTATTGGTAACTTTTGAAACAATTTTTCCCTTCCAAAAAGTTCCAAAACGGCCATGTTTGACGATGCGAAACAAAACAACCAAACCCCCAGTACCGTAAAGTGCAGTGTGACCTAATTTACATATAGATCATGTAGAATTTGCTTCAAAACAGTTCTCTGAAAAAGGGTGGATTTTGTATCTTTAATAGTAGATGTGTTAGATGCTTGTTATCCTTTAGTTGATAATGTTGCACAAATCCTTCCTGTAACTTAAGGTTCATCATCAGATCAATGGTTGACAGTTTCTGCAATTAGCTGTCTTCCAAATGAGGGTGAAAATTTATGATTCATTATTTTCAGTGTTTATACTGTAAGTCAATCTGCTTTCGCATTTTATATTAGGTAAAAACATTTTGGCAATAATCTTTGATCAGACTAAGATGAGTCATCCTTTAATTTCATGTTTTGAATCCAGCACTTTAAAATGTTTCCGTAATCTTCATTTCTTAATGAATCCGATTTCAATGTGTTGTTTTTGGAACTCGTTAAATGTATTTATCTAATTATCTATCTCCTTCTTTAAATTTTGTTAGTTTTATTTATCTATAAACATTTTAGTTGTTATATTCAGAGGGATTTACAGAGTTTTGAAAATTCTTATATATTTTCTAATTCATAAATCCACTTCCTCATTAGTGGGGAAGGGCTACAGAAAGTATAAGTTTTTTGGATAATGGATCTATCTTTTGTACACAACAACATACAGTAGAACCTCATTGTAACGGACCCTATTATAACAAACGTCGCTTATAATGGACAGTTTTTAAAAAAAAATTGTCAGCCTACAATTAAGGTGAGTGAAGTGAAAGACCATTTAAATTTTGTTATTCAATAGGTTGAACAATCTGCAAATGAAAATGGGTTTGCATATTCTGAACACCTCACTTATTAACTGAAGAAATAAGCAGCAAACAAACCCAGCAGAAAATAAATTATTTTTTCAAGCCAATGAATGTAAGCAATCAACATGAACCAGGACCTTCTTGTTCTAAACATTAATGCAGTGTATATGTACACATCTTTTTCAAATCAACCTACTATGTTGAAGACTGTTTCTTACTTGATATATAATAAAAACTTTATAGTTAACTTTCATTGATGTACACCCTGCTGCATTACACAGCTATAAGAATTATTTGTTATAAACTGAACTTTCTTTAAAATGGAAAACCTTCAGCCCCTATTAGTCCTTTATAATGAGATTCTACTGTACTTGTAATTTTTTTTTCAGTTCTTTATTGTACTTTTTTATTTATTTTCTCATGTTTGATCCTTTGTACTACATAATGCTTTGTATTATATTTATCAGTAGCTGTATTATTAATACTGGTGTATGTAATAAATTTGCAAATAAAGATATATATTTGTAATTTATAATCTTGTGTAATGATTCTTGTAACTTCATTATTCTTGACAGTGGTATTATAATCTCATAATGATTGACAGAATTATTCTGAAAAATCACAAAATTGAAATAAAAAAGGCTGTATTTATCATATACAGGGTGCTTATAATTAAAGTTGCGATTTCAAAATGCCCCAACTTTAAAACTACCGATCAGATTGACTTCGCTCTCATGGTTCACATTGCTGTTGTGGAAGTATGCAAATTACTAAGACGTGTTAGTAATTGGCTAAGACGTCTTTAATAAGACATTACTAACAAGTCTTAGTAATTTGCATAACTCTACAACAGCAATGTGAACCCTGAGAGCGCCATCTATCGGCACATTTTGGAACTATTTTTTTCCTTCGCCAAACAAAATTCCATTACCTCACGATTGTTCTGGTAAAATATCAAGTCAATCTGACCAGTATTTTAAAGTTGGGGCATTTTGAAATCGCAACTTTAATTAAAGCATCCTGTACATTAATAATGAAAGAATCTGATTAAAGTGACCCATAAAAATTTAATTTGCTAGATTTTGTGATTGTAATATTTCTGTTTTACTAAATACTAAGCAACTAAAGGAAACAAATCCTTACAAACTTAAATCTACACTAATAATACCCAAATCAGAAATAGTTTGTATTTTTACCTTATCGGAATCTTGCTGAATGGCTTTGTAAAGCTACGCGAACACCATCCGATATTCCACCAACTTTAGTCGGCCGACTTCGAGTCCGTCAACTTTTTGTCAGCCGTCACACCATCCAAGTCGCAAATGAGTCGGCCGTGATAGAAGGAATCTCATAATGCAATGCGTTTCCCCCAGCAGATGTGGAAAATCCGAAAAAATCGAGGTTTGCATACCTTTCGGATAAATTGTGCCGCATACAATTACTGCATTTCAGTATAAACTTTATTTATGCATGAAAAAAAACTCGCAGTACTCTGATATTCATTGTGTACGCGCTTCTCTTCGACTCGAATCGGCGAACATTTCTTCCTTGGGCATGACGTCACGACTGACGTGTTCCAATGCCGCCCTGTGATTGGGTAATTCCGACAGACTTCCAACCAACTTTCCGAGTTGCCCTGCACGACCAACTCGAGTCGGCAGACTAAAGTTGGTGCCATGTTGCTGAAAAACGGGCTCCAGACTGTCTCTACCGACTCGTGATGTCAAAATCGGCCGACTAAGTTGATGGAAAATCAGATGGTGTTCGGGTAGCTTAACATTCGGATATGTTTAACAACAAAAGTGCACAGTAATTTCAACTATAACATCTTTTATTATTACTTTATTGGCCATATTCATTGCAAAACACAATAAAAGTAGTAATTTCCTGGAAATGTATCTTTATTCTCACCATATTCTGGAGTGACTCTACAATATGATGTTTCTTTTACTTCTGCTGTAATCTTAATGATAAACATGTTTTAAGCATAGGGTAAAATATGACATGCTAACCCAAGTTAGTTTCACCTTATTTCAATTAAGTTGTAATTAAAACAAAAATGTTATTACTAGTGCTTAATTAGTTTCATAGTGTTAAATCTAAATTTGAAATTAATATTACTTAAGTTTGTAATTTCTGTTATACTACTGTCAATAGTTGACAAACATTTGGTTAAAAATAAAAAGGAGAATATTTAATTATTTTACTTCATCTCATTTCAATTCAGTACTTCTCAACTTTCATTCCTAGTCTTATATTAACAAGTACTCATGTATTTCTTAATAATATAAAAAGCATTGAATTTCCTTCATTCAGTTACATATCTTTTTATTGCTATAATCGTAAATTTCAATGAGAATTTGGCTTAAAACTATGAAGTTTAAAGCCAAAAATGACATTAACCTTAAATAATGATATATTACTTCTCAACCATTGTACCATTACATCTTCGAATATATCTACAGTAAACATTTACCTTCATAAAAAGTTGCAATGACCACTAAAATCATTATATAAAGTAATCTGAGCAAAAAATTCCAATTACATTTTGTTTGTTCTAAGCTAAATACAGTTAAAATCAGCTGAAAGAAATATTTCAGAATATTTGTAAATGTTTAAAACACAGTTTATTCATCTAATAAATTATGAATTAATCGTATGTAGTTAAACAAATAAATTTCATGTTCCTTGGGTTTTCGGAGCAATATTTGGTGTGGTCATAAAGCAAATAATGAGAATTTGGCTTAAAACTATGAAGTTTAAAGCCAAAAATGACATTATCCTTATATGGGTGAAACAGAAAAAACAGGTGCTTTTCAAAAAAAAAAAAATAATGTAAAATTTTATGATGCAGTTCTTACCAGTTTCTGAAAGTATTACATTCATATGTGTGGAATATATACAAAATCATGTTCAGCATAGAAAAAAATTAGTATAAAAATAAAAATATGGGCTTTCAAAATTGATTTTGATCTAAAAATTGTAACCTCTGTTATTGTACAAAATGTAATGAATTTAGTGTAATTATGTTTCAATCAATATATAATTATTTATAGGCCTATATTAACTTATCTTTTAAGGTCCTATGTCCAAAATATTTTTTTCTG
Source organism: Thereuonema tuberculata (assembly GCA_023159025.1). Classification (NCBI taxonomy): domain Eukaryota; kingdom Metazoa; phylum Arthropoda; class Chilopoda; order Scutigeromorpha; family Scutigeridae; genus Thereuonema; species Thereuonema tuberculata. The sequence goes on along the minus strand of JAFIDM010039711.1, from coordinate 35,980 downwards.
AATAAAAAATATTACACCCAACCTACTGCTATAGCGTTTTACTACTATCGTGCATACTTAAAAAGCTGCCCGATAAATACCTTTATCGTGCCGTGGTTGGTCAAAAAATTCAAATATTGCGGGTTCCGCCATTAAAAAGAGGTGAAAATAGAGTAAATTAGGAGTAAAATTTGAGGGCGAGACAGCAATAAGAATATTATTATCATAAGTTCTTTATTTCGGCTATCGCGTTTTCTGCTGTAGCGCGGCATCAATTGGGCGCGATAGCAGAGAGTAAGGTGTAATTGTAAATAATTATTAAGATAATTTGTAATTTCTGTAACTTATAACAAAATCCTCAAGTCAATCTCTCCTTATATAATACCTTCAGATGATGATCAATTTTATGATATTCTTGTAAAGCAACAAGAGCCTGATTGTTTGCAAACAAGTATGGGCAAATTAACTTTCTTTGCCAAGACAGAATAAACTTTTATAATTACAGAAGAAAAATAAAATTTTTCACACATCTTAGTAATACAGTCAACATGTACATACCTAAAATTCAACTTATGAAGCATTTCAGAATAATAGAAACCAATTACTACTGAAAAGTGTAACTTCTGTTACTTGTGTGTAACCTCTGTTACAAACTAAGTGTAACAGAGGTTACATTAAAAATGAAACAAAATCATTACTTTCAATTATTCCACAAAAACAAGCAAAAACTTTTTTTTTTTTATATTGATTTTATCTTATTTAATATATAATACTTAATCTCATATTTTTTCTTTACAAATTCAAGGTATTTGGAGAAAAAACTATTATCATTTTTAGTTTGTTAACTTGATATTAAAATGATTAAAGCAGTCAATGCTATTAATTACATGAAACAACTTAGTATGTACTACATACAAGTCTGTGATTTCCCAAGGATATTTCAAAGAATTTGTTCACTACAATCAATGTTACTTTGGAATTGTTTTTTGGCCTATATTCGGTTATAGTGAAAACTGGTCATTTATAATTGACTTCAATTTTTAATTCTGTTGTATAATAATGCAAGAACTGATATTGCCCTTTAAAATCTGAAAAAGAATTAAAAAAGGAAGGCAGAGAGGCAATGGATTACAAATGCCATAAAAACCAACGAGCTTTGTTGATTTGACAGTGGTTTGACAATGCCCAACAGTGAAGTTTGGAGGAGGTGGCATTACATTACAGGGGTGTTTTTCATGGAATGGACTTGGCCGTCTTGTACCATGAATGGCAATATAAATGCAGAAGGGTACAAGGACATGTAGTGCCTATGGTAGAGAAACAGTTCAGTGATCGCCATTGACTCTACCAGCATGACATAAAGCGAGATCTATGAGGGAATGGTTGTGAACAATAAGATTCCTGAAATGGACTGGGCTACTCAAAGTACCTACCTGAACTCCATTGAACACTTATGGAAGGAATTAGAAGGTCGATTTCTCTCCAGGCCCCAACGTCCCATATTAGGAATTGCTCTGGCTACAGCTCTTCAGGAAGAATGGGGCTACCATTCCTCCAAAGATGTTCAAGCAATTGGTGGAAAGTTCCCCGGCAGAGTCATGGCTGTTTAAAGGTGAAAGGCAGACACATGTCATACTAATATCCACTACTGGTCATTGTGTCAAAGGGAAAGACTGACTACGGTTAGGGGTAGGTGTTTGGAATGTTTTGATAACATAGTGTACATAAAGGCTATTCACTTTTATCTCCCAATTTATTTTCCTAATTTCCTTTACCTGTTTTAATCCTCAGATTTTGTTTCTATATTTCCAACCCAAGTTCTCTTCATTTCCTTCCATTCTTACTCTTGTCATTTTCTTTTAAAGCCAACCTTACTTTATTTCCTTTTTTTTTTTTTTCACATTCTTCATGAAACAATATAATATATTATTGCCACTGAATTCTTCCCATTGTATCAGACATCCTTTACAACTGTTTCTTATTGATTCCAACTATTTATGTAATCATCTAAATATATTTAACTTACTTTTGACATAGATCATCTTTAGTCGAAACAAAAACAAAAAAATGTTAAACTAAATTAAAATTTTTCCTTATGCCAAAGTATTTACTTTTTACATTTTTCTTTCTTAATTTTAATCTCACCCCATATGACTTTTAACTTTTCTAATTGGCTGTAAAATCTCTTCTAAATGATCTGAAAATAGAGTTGATAAAATCTGAAAACCATTTTTTTAAGACTATGTTATTTGTGAAACACAGATTAGTAACTGACACCTCCCACCGATTGCCAATCAAAATTCAATTTCCCACCCTCGCTCCCTCCCAATTCCCATTAGGTAATTCCAAATTACAGTTGTTTTTGTTTTTAGCCCATTCATCTAATTTTATATCCTCTTTGTTTTTAATTTTCTCTTTAGAATTCCTAATAATCCTATCCTCTTCCATTTCTTTACAATGTGAATTGATTCCAAATTTCCTTCCCAATATTATAATCTCCTGTTTTTCTCCTAAATTTTCAAATATAATTGTTTGTATATCACCAATTAACCTATATAAAGTTTTATTGTATATTGTTACAATGAAATATTTTTCTTCATCCAACATTAATTTAGATGCAAGACTTTTCTTCTACTCTTCCTGTTTGGAATATAATAATTTCTTTTTTTTTTTATTCCATTCGAATAGAACCTCTCCAACTGATCTTCCCTTTTATATTTATTTTGTTGCAATTCTTATTTAACCAATTCTATTCTCTTGTACTGTGTAGCCATTTGCTTTTAATGTCTTAATGTACACCATGTCTCTAATGAAATAATCAGTTCATAAGATGTAATCATTTCTTAAATTTCTGATTTTGTTTTGTTATCTTATCTATTAATGTTAAAGTATTGTACTACACACAGATGTGGTCCACGGAATCACAGGAGGTCAGGCTTCGGGCGTTTTATGATTAAGTTGATGTATTAAGTTGTGACTAAGATAAGGGACTAAGTTGAGGTCGGGTGGTAAACCCAACTCTCTTCCACCCATAACCCACAGATGAAAACCCCCTACTTATTAAGTAGACGGCTACGTAGACCCAAGGGCCCATCTGATCAGAATTAAGCCCCCCCCTCCTCTGCTGGGATAGAATCTGGCTCCTCCACGCTGCAATCAAGTGCATTAACCACTTATCTCCTGGGACCATGACCTGGCTACACTTTGTAGAAATTCTTGCTTTGAAAATTTTTTGGCATTACAAATACTTTATTTTTCACAGATTTTTGGATTATTGTATCTATTTCAGTTACAGTTTTATTTTCATTAGATTCTAAAATTTTCAACTCTGCAGGTTTTTGTTCAACCTTTTCCGATTTACAATTTCCTTTTTTATATATAAGCTTCTCATTCCTTAGGTAAGTTTATTTCTACAAACTGCACTTCAAATTTTTTTTTAATGCTTAGAATTCTTTATTTCCTTATCTCTACTCTTTTCTCAGTTATTTTGAGGTTTTCATGCTTATCCTTTTGTATCATCTTATCTAAGTTCAAAATTGACAATTTACATTTATAAGTTCTAACGCCATACTTCCTCTTCAATTCACATCTTAACATATTTGCAAAAATACTTCATCTACGCTTCATATTAAATAAAAATATATTTTAATTCCGAATTTTCGGAAGAACATTTTCTTTCTTCCTTTTTCAAGATTGTCAGTTACAATAATATACAATCAGGTGATATCATACACGTACACTAAGAAGTATTTTAAAATATATTTTTTATTTAATATGAAGCGTAGATGAAGCGTATTTTTGCAGTTTACATTTATCCCATGTTCTTAAATTCTTCTTTCATAATTTCTACTAATTTTATTCTTTTCATCCTTTGTTTCCTCTCCAAAATAATTTTAAATCTATGTTTGTAACTTTTAGATTTTTTCTATTCTTTAAAATTAATTATTTTCCCTTTAATTAATAAATTTTACTCTAATCAGCTTGCTTTCTTCTTTTTTAAGTACTATGTTTATGTTAAGTATTAAAAGTACATTCATCTTAAATTCTGTCAGAGTATTAAAAGTCATTCAGAAATGAACAGAATCCTGTCTTGCTTTGATCCTATTGATAGTGTGTGGAATAAATATACATCCAAATACATGCAAATTCTAAAATTGTAATTAAAAGTATCTGAAGATTAAATCGTTTAATTGACAAAGCCAAGTTCACTAACTGCCGGTTTCTCCAAATAGTCTTAAGCTAATTCTGGATTAAGTTTAATTGAAAGCTAATACTAATGAGTATTAATGAGCTAATACTAATATTATTTGGAGTAACTGGCCGTAAGATACTATTCTACTAATACACTGTCTGACTTAGAAATTTTTCCACCCAGGAGGAAACAATATATTGGCATGCAGATTATGCAAGAATGCAAAGCATTAAACGATAAGTGCAAGAGATAAATTGGCAATCATAGACAATTGAAGTCATGTGTTGCTACAGGTAATGCAGAGCAAAGTAATGGAATATTAATGTTTTACAGCACAACCAAGGATCAAAGACATTTTGTAGATCAAATTGTAAACCCTACGTCTATGTGAAGAAGTTTGGTTGAGTCTGCAACTTATAGTTCTTGTACATTACGATGGCAGAGTTGTTTGACATGTTTGGCAACAGTGAAGGGACACCAGTTGTCTTAATAGGATTTGCCAGATTTAGACAGAAATAGATGGACATGTTCATCATCAAAAAATTGCTACTACCAGAGCATTCAACACACTGTGATTGTGACCATGGACATTCCCACTCAGATTATGAATCAAATATTTTCAAAGACAGTTTTTGCTTCTAGCAGTTACTCACTGAATGGAATATTCCTTTGATAGTAGACATAGTCATGCTCAGCTGGAACATCATAGTAGAGCTTTGTGGTGCTTCTTTCTTATTAATGATAATCATTAAATCTATGTCTCTCAAATGTCATAAAGAAGATCCCATGTATCGGCACATTGCTTACCAACAGATACGATACACGCAATGGGTATACTGTCAACTTACGTTGTTGCCATTTCAGAATGGAATCATGTCTATTTTGCAGCAAAATAATAGTCCGTCGCAGATGCTTCATCTCCTATACATGCCTAGAAGTGGTTAAATGCTACCATGCCTGAAAGAGATGTCCAGACTTATCATCCAACAAACACATATGGTACCAACTGAACGATTCTCATCCCCAAATGCCATCAAATTATTGACTTAAATAGTCCAGGGCACCATCAGAGGAATGAATCAACCTTGTCATGAGCATTGCACAACATGATTCTCAGGGATTGACTGATGTCATATGATGCTATCTATAGTGCATCCATCTATCTCTTACTTCTTATATGTTTTTTGTCTATTTAGGCTAATTCCTTCTGTGTTGGGATATGACCAAAAGTGTTTCACTAAACCTTAAATCCTTTTTGATTTCCATATTGAAAATATAATCTAAATCAAATCAATGCGGTAATTTAGTGACATAATAGTAAATACAAAACAATGAATTAAAGCATAAGAACTTTAGATCGAAAAGTAGTAATAAGAAGTAATGCTGTGCTGGGCCTTGGAGTTACACAACTGCACCTTGACCTGTATTCTCAAACAATTCACTGAAAGTATGCACCTGGATTCCAAATGTTGTTTGTCTATTTCGTCTAAGTAATGATATATATGTACTGTCTCAACAAAAAAATACTTTTAAAGCACATTCTTTCATAAAAATATGTACGATACCATTCATATTGTACTGATATTAAAATATCATGAAAGTTTTTCTTAGTACATGAAAAATATCTTATTATAACTTCCTATTGGTATCACAATTATGAAATAATACATAGATCAGTAAGAATTTTTTTTTTACATAAATTCAAAGACAATGAAAGAATCACTAATTTTTATTTTTGTTGTCAACTGTTTACCAGTGACATAGACGATTCAGAAATAGCCAAGGCTTTTAAAAGTTTGTTCATCCTAGATTCAAAGAAAAAAGTGTTCCTTCTCTTATAATGCATTAAATTGATTTTTTTTTTTTTTACATTTTTAAATGTAAATTAATAAATAATTTAGAAAAAAAAAAAAACCCCAATCCTATTTCTAAACCCTTTCTCATTTCAACTGAAAATTTTCTTTGAACCACTGATGTTAATCGTTTTTGATTTTTATAACTGGTAAGTATTGGTGTACCACGGAAAGGGTTGGTAGACGATCTAAAGTCCCCCCCCTCCCTTCCATTGCATTCAAAAATAAAAGAAAACTATTATTTTGAACTTTTTTTTTTAAAAGCCCATTGCTTTGGAAACGACAGGTTTTTTCCTGGTTAAATGGTTAAGACCATCATATAATCTATTACAATTTCTGGGAATGTCTCTGTATTATTAAGAAATAATGGATCCAGAGAATCATTACTGTTTTTTAATCTACATTTCTAAAGAATTTGGGGCATATAAAACAGTACGTTTGTACAAATCTATGTAGTATGTTTGTATACGTCTTCCACATTCTTGAACTTGTTGAATTAAATGCACAAAAGCTTCAGGACTATTTAATAACAGGGTCTAACTTTTGTATTTAACTCATTTTCCATGCAGGTCTTTAGTGAAAATATTGCTAATGGAAATGCCAAGATTCTGAAAGAAAAACATTTGAAATGAAACAATGAATTTTCATGAAAAGAAAATTTCACAACCTTATAACTTGTTTCTTATCATTAAATGTCTTCTGTATCTAGCAGTTAGCAGGCTAAGGTTTTTCATTCTATACTGGTTACTCTTAATTTATTATTATTTGCTTTTGTGGGATTTCACTTCCGGGAGCGAGAGATGAATTCATAACCTTTTGACCTTTTCTGGGCTTATCATCGAGTGGAAATCTGGCTAAGAGTCATTCAAGGAAGAAACAGCTGTTCAGATAATAGCCCAAGGCACGAATACAAACTTAATATGTATTCTTTCATTTCTGCTTTTCATGTCACATTTCGTACACGTTAAACTGTCGTAATAAAGTTTTGTTGATTTCTAATAATTCTTATTATAGTCTGTGTGTGAGTTTTGATATGATGAAAAAGAATCTAAAATATATAAACCAATAAGTTTATTATTAAAAAATTGACAAATTAGACACTAAAGTGTTCAATGGTTACTATCATTTATTCTTTCTTTTTTTTTTGTTTTGCAGAAATTTAATTAAGCACAATAAAGAAAAATATTTTAGGGGTACACCATAATGCTTTTCTCAGATTCTATTTCTAATAATTCTGTAAAACATCAAATTCTAACACAAAACAAAGAAGTCGGTATCTAAATCAATATTAGAAAAAAATATCTAAAGTCAGCAACAAAATCTTGATTATTATTTTTTAATCAATTGAGCATTTACATTTTTTAAGTCATTAAGAATTATTTAACATAAAATTAACTTTTAACTTATCATAAAGTTTTTCTCTTAAATAATTAAAATAAGATTAATACCTCAGTAATCTTGTTGTTGTTCTTAATAATTAATTTTAATAACTTTCCTTTGCTATTGATTAAATAAACCAAAAATAACTTTTTTAAATCACTTAAAATAGTATTCCACATTTACAGAAATAATTTTTTTAAAAATATTTTTAATAAAAATCACATTTCAATGATCTATACGACTTAATTAAATGTAAGTTTATAACAAAATGTTTTTGCAATTTTTTACAATAAAACTTCATTTCATTATAATGTCTAATGTGACACAAGTCAAACAGCTTTTCCTAACAAACCTGAAACTTTAAAGCCTTGTTCTACTGGACATGATCAAACTTGCAAAGTTAATTTATTAGTTATTGACATTCCCTGGCCTATTTTGTTTTTACAAAATTTACATCTAAATTTCAACTATTTCTGTGTGTGATCTAACATGATCACAATATCTGTACAACCAAATCAGTTATTTACTGAAATGTTCTTTCACAAAACTCACAGTAAAAAGGCTTTTTTTATGTTGTTAATATAATTGAATATTTAAATGGCTTCAATGTGAAAACATTCTACAAATAAAAACATTTTTCACAAAAAAAAAAAAAAAAAAAAAAAAAAAACTGACTTTCAGTCTTATGATTCAGAAAAAAATTTCCAAGAAACAAAAAATACAATATTAATAACCTAAATGTCCTTTAATATGACTTTTTAAATTACTTCCAACAGAAAAGCTTTTTTCACAAAACTCACATTTAAATGGCTTTTCACCT
>JAFIDM010039711.1:4514-14841 GCA_023159025.1 Thereuonema tuberculata | reverse complement strand
TAAGGGAAATAAAAAAAAAAAAAACACCTTTGAAAAATAATATATGAGAAGTTGACAAATTTTTAGGTTTCTTATTGTAATAATTCTTTTAATTTTATTAAAATATAAATCTTTGTTTGTTTTTTTTTTATCTGTTCTTATTAAATAAACGATGAAATATCATTTTAAATTGCATTTTTAATTCAAAAAAGTATATATTTAAAGTCTAAAACGCTTTATTTAATATGTTGTTTCGGTTTCGAAAAATAGTTAAAACGCTTCTGTTAAAGCGTGTCTACCTTTTTATAAAAAGGCTTTTGAAATAAAGTTTTTTAACGAAAACATTAATTTTAAACAATTTGTTTATTTTTTGTCATTAGCGGGGAACGTAATCTTCAAAATGATGCCTCAATCATTGATTTTGATGAAGTATTAAAGGAAATACGGCGTTCCGACAAAAAAAACCCTTTGAGAAATAATATATAAGGATAATATGAATGTACTCCCCGTGACCTAATGGATCAAAGGTTGCAGGTTCGATACCTGTCGAATACGTTTCATTGTAGAAATTATTAATTATTATCTTTTTTAAATTGATTCAACACACATTCAATATCCTCGCGGGTTTTATTTGATTAATGGGTTGTCCTTAATTTCAAACTTTAATATAAAATTACTTTTTCTTGTTTTTTCTTGTAATTGATTTCAACTTGTTTTACTAATATAAACAAAACTGATGTTAGACAGTTCTTTTCGCTAGTGAAACCGGTTGGAGCTTTTTAATTACATATGTATAACTTAATTTTCATTGTTTTTGTGTTGGGCTAATTTATTTCATATAGTTAATATCATACATATTAAACAATTATGAATGAATTTAGTTTAGTTGTTTTTTATTGCTAGTATAGTTTTTAAAAGACGACTAACTGTATCCTCTAAATTAGATATTTTTGTTAAAATGTTTCCTCTGTTTAAGGAATGCAGATCAGATTAAACCCTAAACAGAAAACAAAAATGGAAATAAAAATGTTTTAAATAATGTTTTTATTTTTACAGAATTTTTTCTTATTTCAGTTTTCTTTAATTAATAAAGCAAGTTCACCTAAATAATAAGAAAAGAAATGATTTTAGGATTATTATCGAAATAACATTGAATACCAGTTAAGGTGGGAAGAAGCATGGAACCTCCAAGTCTAACCAAAAAAACAAGAAATGAACAATAAAAATAAAATGAGGAAGTTCATGTGAAGTCTCCGCTTGCCTCAGTTAATTTTCAAAGCGCACATTGAATTCGTTTGGTAAATTACTCTTCGGTTGAGTAACACAATTTGAATAGATGTCATGCAGATGTTGTCTGTTCTCTTGAATATGAGGAAATTAACCTCAATTTTCAATTTATCATTGTATTTCGTCTGACAGTAATAATTTTTGATTACCATGTTTATTGAAACTAGGCCAACTCCCGTGTACAGATTGTTCGTTATAGATATTTCAAGAAGAGATTTATTTAGATTGGTGTTGGTTGCTATAGATGTTAAATGAAGATCATAGCTTATATATGATACTCCTGGCGACGAATTGATTGTGACTATTCTTTCGAGTGAAGATAACCAAATTCTGATGACTTGTGAATCTAGACAAATTTTCTTCTTTGGCGGAGACTTCAGTCAAATTTTACCTGTAGTCAAGAATGGCCGAGATTACGACATTATTAACAGTTCTTTGAAAAGATCTCATCCTTTCTCTCGTTGTCCATTTCGATACTAATTGATTATCGATAATAACACGATGGTTTATATGAGATAATCCAAGAATAATCGATTCCAATGAAAGGGTTAAAGCAACATTTTTAAGTTTTGAAGACTCTTTTCAAGCCATCTCTTTTTCAAGCATAATAAAATTGGAATAAGTACAACAAAACAAAATAGTTGGAAGCTTAAACAAATTTCAAAAACACGTGAATCAATAACTTTAGTTGTTTTTACAAAAATATATTAATAAGATACAATTCAATTATTAAAAGTAATAATAAGAAGATAATCTAACAAAACTCAATTCCAAAGAAAGCAGTTAACGCATTATTTTAAAGTTCAATAATGCTCATTTTGAATTTGTCGACTTCCTCGTGACAATAAAAAATGAAAAATCGTTTTCCATTGTTGCACTAACATTGGGGCACAACAACAACACAACAATTGCGGAGATATAAGTCAAAAAACAATATGAAAAGAGTTGTAGTCCCTATGGTCTAATGGATAACACATCCGATTTCGGATCAGAAGATTGCAGGTTCAAATCCCGTCGCGGAAATTTCATTGTGAAAATTATTTCTATTTTCCATTCGCTCAGAAAATTGCGCCGGACAGAGAAATAAAAGATTTTAGTAATATAGATTCTTCATCGTTGATTTACAACAAAACAAGGTAGCGATAACGATTAGTAAACCAATCTCAATGCTTCGCAACGGCTTCTGATACGTGAATGAAGAAAATTATTCAAAAGTTTATACAAAACGCCTACTTATAAATAAGCGGAGTGACAAGTAGGTTGCATGCAAATTAAAATAAATTTTAACGAAGACATTTTAACATCTTCGACTAAATTAGAACCACTTCTACAAGAATTTATTCTCAAGCTCGTCTCATCTTAGAAGCATCACTAGGTATGGAACGTGTCTCGACGCAGTCTATTCTAACGTAAAGGTGACTCAATCTGTACTCACTATTTATATAGAATAATACAGTGGAACCCCACCATTCGTCCGCCTTGATATTCGTACAACTCGTTATTCGTCCAACTTTTTCAAGTAAAATTGAACTCGCCATTCGTACGCTTGCTCGCGATTCGGACAGCGTGACCTTGTTACTGGCCGCCCCACGCGATCGCTTCAGTTCAGTCTCGTGCTAGCTTCCGTACGCTACGCATCATCCACGCAAGCTTCATGAAACTTTGTGATTATTTTATTGTTATTTTTTGTTATTTTTATTAAAAATAGTGCAGGCATGGGTCCAAAAATGATTACTGATTCAACTAAGCCTAGAAGGAAAGCAGTGAGAACGACAATTGAATTGAAAAAAGAACTCGTTGCGAAGTTTGAAAGTGGAACTCGTGTCTCTGACCTGGCAACTCAGTATGGCATAGCGAAATCAACCATCTCGTCTATACTGAAAAAGAAAGACGTAATAAGAGAGACCTATATATTTATTGTTTTCATAGCACTGAAAAACAAATTTTAAAAAGTGGCGCATATCTTGGTATCCAACACTTGTTCTAAGACAAGTGAAACGTGCTGAATCAAAATATGCATACCATTTGTCTCCATCACCCACCGTTTTTTAGATATACTCCTTCAACCATTTATATTTCACTAGAACAATTATTGTTACATGGAGTACTAATGAACATTGCATTAGCTAAGAAAATGGTGAGATTGAATGACTTGACACATATACTACATAGTGATATCTAGTTCAAGATATAATACACACATAAAATCCATACACACTAAAAATACTTCCTTAATTTAAGATGTGTTTGGTTTGAATTTCTTGTCTGTTTGTGCTGAGCATTTAGTGTCACGCTGAAGTGGGCTGAAGTGTCCAGCAGTAGTCAGCCACATTGCTGCACTCCATCGAGCCTGATACCGTGACTCCATTCCCGAGATGTCCTGGTGAAAACGTTCACCATGTTCGTCACTGACTGAACCTAGGTTATCAGGGAAGAAGTCAAGATGTGAGTCGAGGAGGTAAATTTTGAGGGGCATGTTGACAGCCAGCTGTTTGTACGCTTTGATGCACTTCTTCACAACATTTACATAGTTAGCAGATTTATAAATTCCAAGGAAATTGGCTACAACTGATTTGAATGCCACCCATGCATTTTTTTCAGTATCATTCAGTAAGTCTTGGAAGTGGATGACAGCAATTACCTTCCTTACTTGTTGACATATGAACACAGCTTCTTTCACTTTCGCATAACTCAATTCTGGAAACTTGTTGCACAGGTACCGAAAAGCATCTAAGTCGTTGTCTAGTGCCTTATGAGCCCCAGCTTGATGTGAAGCGATGGCATGATAACTGTCACGGTCAATCAACACTACACGAAGGACATTTTTATTTCCTGGCTGCATTCTGGTTCTGATTGGCCAATTTTTCTTTATGTAGTGGTGCTTTCTATCTCTACTGTTCCATATGTAGATAAAACAGCAGTACTTGGTGTACCGTGTCTGCATTCCCATGAGAATTGTGATAACTTTTAAATCACCACAGATATACCATTTACACTCGTGATAGCGTAGTTTTTCAAGAAGTAGCGACATAGTCTCTTTCAGATGGTAGAATATCCATCCGGTACTGATGCATATTTGTTTCCATTGTGTAATCATACTACTTTCAAACTTGTTTTAGATGAGTCGATGAAAATCGCCATGCTTCAATGTTGTGTTCCACCCCGAGGCTCGACATGAGACCTTGAACTTCCATACAGTAGAAAATATGAAATTCTTTGCAATGAGTGACGCTAAGTTCTTTGTGTCTGTGGCGAAAATGTGAAATTGTTGTACCCGGTGCAAGCAAATTAAATTCTTTAAGGCGTGAACCCAGCAGTTCAGCTTCACCTTTTGGTAGTGCTAGATCCCGTACGAGATCACAAAGATCAGCATTGTCAATTAAATGAATACCTTCTCCAGATTGGTAGTTAGGGTCTGATACGTTGCTGGAAGATGAAAGAGAAGTTTCTTGAGTTTCTTCATCAACTGTATATTCTGTAGGTGCTATTGGTATTGGACAAGCGACGTGATCATGTGGAATTGGTTTAGAAACTGAAGGAACATCTGGATACTTTAAAGCTATACAAGTTTTAAATGAAAATCCGGTGACATATGACAAACAGAAATAACAGTCTGTGGTGTGGTTGCTTGACTCATACCATATCATAGAAACTCCGAATGTCAGATGGTTGTTTTTCTTCGCCTTCCTTATCCAACCACGCAAGTTGCATGCACATGTGGAACAGATGAACTGAGGTGCCCACGATTACCAGTATCCACCTTTGAATCGAAGTATAGTTCATATGCTTTCTTCAGAAACGGTGTAAAAGTCTTCCGATGGGATTTGTTTGTTAGATAGCCGCAAACATAGCAAAACAGATCTGGTGAATTTATGCAACCTCTGGACACCATAATATCGCCTTAAACTGACAATAAAAAAGAAACAAACGAAAGATTAATTCGATATCGAAAAGTTTTGAAGTAGTCCCTTAAATATAACTATTGTCACAGACGACGAAAATATTCTGTGGCTTTGTATGAAAAATTACAAAAAACGTGGGGGGTAAAAAAAATTGATGAACGGTGTTCCATGAAAATTCATTTTTGTCAATATCTTCAAAACCTGACGTGATAGAGCAAAACGGTTTTCAGATTTGAAATCAGCATAAAAAACTACATTATACAAAGTAAACACCAAGCCAGATATTTATAGCTTGTTTATCAGTGTAGTTTTTATGTATTTTACGCTTAAAGTATTATTACAAAGGTTTAAATAAGCAATCATCTCTGGGTTCTGGAACGGATTAATCCAATTTACAAAAATCTTATGTGAAAAAAGGATTCGCCATTCGTACAAATCGCCATTCGAACTGCCTCCTGGAATGGCTTGTGTACGAATAGCGGGGTTCCACTGTACTTCTATAATCATTCAAAATTTTCAGTGGTAAATCACTTGAGACAATAAAACTTAAAATACCAGATGAAATAATACAGGTAAAACCTCAGTTAAAATTAGTAATAAAATAAATGCTTTTGTTTCTTGCTCATTGCTCTAATAATTAGAAAATTCAAGTAATAGAAAAGGAAATTAAAAATACATTCTTGTTTTTTTTTTTCAATTACATATTAATGTATTCTTGAGTTAATACAAGATTTGGAAATACTTCCAGAAAACTCATTTAGGGGATAAATGGTGCACCTGGATCCCAGGTTATGGCAACACTTACTTTTGTCTGTGTATCACGAGAAAACCTACAGAAAAAAAATCTAAGCTTATTACTTGCCATAGAAACGGCCTCGCCCAATTTTTCAATGGGGGTGCTTGAAAAAATGCATTTAATCAAGAAATCTGTTGTTTCAAGTCTTTTAGGATTTAAAAAAAAAATGCGACAAATGCTTTTTAATTTTTTTAATGATTTTTGATTTGAAATAAATATCCTTTATGATGTAATGAAAACGTATACCGGTATTCAAAGTGACTTCATCAAAATCAAAGGGATTTATTTGTTTTGTAGACATTTTTAATATTTAGGAAATTATTACATAATTTTTACATTTTCTTTCATTTAGTCTAATATTAAATAAACTTTCATCATAAAATATATAATAAATATTTTAATAGTTGAAATGTTTATTTACGGTATATTTAATAAATATATAATTTTTCAAAAAAATAACTGTACGGACGGACTATCTATTATAAAAAATAATCCTAGCAAAGTTAAAAATTAAAAACTCAGATTTTTAAAAAATTTAGATTTTTAAAATAATTCCACTACACACTAAAATTAGATAAACTTATAAAAAGTATATTTAAAATATGCATCAACTATTAAAATGAGTTCGTATATGATCGTCCGAAGCGCAGTGGTGCCTCAAAAGAAAAAATGGTAATATTTTACGAAATCTCACATGTGGAATTAAGGCTAATTGAATTCTTTTTGGACGAAAACGATTCGTTAATACATTGTAGGAATAAAAGTGATGGAAAACCTCTGTTTTTTTTGGTAGTTTTTAACAAAATTTAAATTTAAAGCGGGACTCTTTTGCGGAAGCACACGTGTAAGACAATGAACATGGCGGTCGAAAGTTTTGCTAAAAGGGCGCTACGGGCATTGGGAAAATTTTGCTGAAAGGCGCTACAAGCTTTTGTCTTGAAAATGTGTACATCCGCCGCCTGTGAAAGAGCTCCAAGAAAATCTCGAATTTTCTTAAAAACTACCAAAAAAAAACCGGGGTTTTCCATCAGTTTTATTCCTAATATGCATTAACGAATTGTTTCCTTCCAAAAAACTTGAAATTAGCCCTAATTCCACAGGTGAGATTTCGTAAAAAACTACCGAAAAGGTAAACAATAAAAAATTTACTAATGAAAAATTAGTGAGAAAATTATTGTGCCAGCAGTGCGCCGGGCTCAATGAATTTTTTTAAAGCATAAAAAATTCAATGGGAGCATTGAATTATTAATAAATTTGGCTGATGATCGCCAAAGAAATTGAAACAGCTGATCCAGGATATCAACAACTTGGTCTTACCTATTGTTGTTGGTTTCTTCTATGTTTCATTAGGAAACAATAGATTTCTTGGTTAAATTCATTTATTTTAAGCACCCGCGTTGGAAATGGGACGAAGCCGTTTCTATGGCAATTAATAAGCTTTTTTCTGGAGATTTTCTCGTGGTAGACAGACAGACCGGAAGCCTCTGCACGCCTCACCGCATGTCCTCTGACATCAATCTCGTGCGCGGATATTTGAATGGAAGTTCTGCCATGTGTTTCTTCAATTGTGTCTTTTATTTAAAAAAAAATGCATCAAAAGTGTAATGTACCACTTTGTAGAGATAATTTTGACAATGGTCCTAAAGTCTCAGTCTTTGGTTTTTCACTTGAAACTGTTTTAAAAAAAAATGGTTGAGAAGAATACCCAAAAAAAGACTTCGAAGAATTCCAAAGTAGGGAAAGATCGACTACGGTTAGGGGTAGGTGTTTGGAATTTTTTGATAACATAGTGTACATAAAGGCTATTCACTTTTATATCCAAAATTATTTTCCAAATTTCAGTACCTGTTTTAATCCTCAGATTTTGTTTCTATATTTCCAACCCAAGTTCTCTTCATTTGCTTCCATTCTTACCCTTGTAATTTTCTTTTAAAGCCAACCTTACTTTTTTTTTTTCACATTCTTCATGAAACAATCTAATATAGTATTGCCACTGAATTGTTCCCATTGTATCAGACATCCTTTACAACTGTTTCTTATTGTTTCTGGAAATATTGATTCTAACTATTTATGTAATCATCTAAATATATTTCACTTACTTTTGACATAGGTCGTCTTAAATAAACAAAAACAAAAAAAGCTTAAACTAAATTAAAATTTTTCCTTATTCCAAAGTATTTACTTTTTACATTTTTCTTTCTTAATTTTAATCTCACCTCATATGACTTTTAACTTTTCTAATTGGCTGTAAAATCTCTTCTAAATGATCTGAAATTAGAGTTGATAAAATCTGAAAACCATTTTTTTAAGACTATGTTATTTGTGAAACACAGATTAGTAACTGACACCTCCCACCGATTGCCAATAAAAATTCAATTTCCCACCCTCGCTCCCTCCCAATTCCCATTAGGTAATTCCAAATTACAGTTTTTTTTTTAGCCCATTCATTTAATTTTATATCCTCTTTGTTTTTAATTTTCTCTTTAGAATTCCTAAGAATCCTATCCTCTTCCAATTCATTACAATGTGAATTGATTCCAAATTTCCTTCCCAATATTATAATCTCCTATTTTTCTCCTAAATATTCACATATAATTGTTTGTATATCACCAGTTAACCTATATAAAGTTTTATTCTATATTGCTACTATGAAATATTTTTCTTCATCAAAAATTAATTTAAATGCAAGACTTATCTTGTACTATTCCTGTTTGGAATATAATAATTTCTTTTTTTTGTTTGGTTTCCATTCGAATAGAACCTCTCCAACTAATCTTCCCTTCAATGTTCCTTTCGTTGCATGTTTATCGAACCAATTATACTCTCTTGTACTGTGTAGCCATTTGCTTTTAATGTCTTAATGTACACCATGTCTCTAATGAAATAATCAGTTCATAAGATGTAATCATCTCTTAAATGTCTGATTTCTTTTTGTTGTCTTATCTATTAATGTTAAAGTATTGTACTACACACAGATGTGGTCAACGGAATCACAGGAGGTCAGGCTCTCGGCATTTTATGATTAAGTTGATGTATTAAGTTGTGACTAAGATAAGAGACTAAGTTGAGGTCAGGTGGTCAGCCCAACTCTCTTCCACCCATAACCCATAGATGAAAAAACCCTTACCTATTAAGTAGAAGGCTAGGTACACCCAAGGGCTCATGTGGAGGAGAATTAAGCATCCTCTGCTGGGATAGAATCTGGCTTCTCATGGCTGCAATCAAGCGCATTAACCACTTATCTACTGGGACCATGACCTGGCTATAATTTGTAGAAATTCTTGGTTTGAAAATTTTTTAACCTTACAAATACTTTTTTATTTTCCACACATATTTGGATTATTGTATCTATTTCGGTTACATTTTTATTTTCATTAGATTCTAAAATTTTCAACTCTGTAGATTTTTGTTCAACCTTTTGCGAATGACAATTTCCATTTTTTATATATAAGCTTGTCATTCCTTAAGTGACAGTTTATTTCTACAAAGTTCACTTCACATTTTTTTAATGTTTAGAATTCTTTATTTCCTTATCTCTACTCTTTTCTCACTTATTTTGAGGTTTTCATGCTTATCCTTTTGTATTATCTTATCTAAGTTCAAAATTGACAATTTACATTTATCCCATCACTAGCTGTACCCGGCATGCGTTGCAATGCCACTCAAAGAAAGAAAGGGCTTGTGAGAAGGGGCCGTAAATATAAGGTCCCAGTGTCGATTGGGGGTGGGACACTTAAGCCCTTGTGTCGCCATCCCCACCCAAGTGTGGTGGACCTGTCCCCCATAGGAGAGCGAATTTTTCTCTTTTTTCCAATTGACTTAAGGGCCCCGAGAAGGGGCCCTAAATATAAGGTCCCGGTGTCGATCGGGGGTGGGACACTTAGGCCCTTGTGTCGCCATACCCCAACCCAAGTGTGGTGTCCCTGCCCCCATAGGAGAGTGAAGTTTTCCCTTTTTGTAATAGACATGGGGGGGGGGCGAGAAAGGGCCCTAAATATAAGTTCCCGGCGATGGTCGGGGGTGGGACACTTAGGCCCTTGTGTCGCATCCCCCCCAGCCAAGTGTGGTGTCCCTGTCCCCATAGGATAGTGAAGTTTTCCCTTTTTGCAATTGACTTGGGGGGGGGGGGGGCCGAGAAAGGGCCCTAAATATAAGATCCCGATGTGATCGGGGGTGGGACACTTAGGCCCTTCTGTCGCATTCCCCCACCCAAATGTGGTGACCCTGCCTCCCATAGGAAAGCGAATTTTTCCTTATTTGCAATTGACTTGGGGGGCCCGAGAAGGGGCCCTAAATATAAGGTCCCGGTGTCGGTCGGGGGTGGGACACTTAGGCCCATGTGTCGCCATCCCCCCACCCAAGT
>JAFIDM010039710.1:15064-43386 GCA_023159025.1 Thereuonema tuberculata | reverse complement strand
CGACATCGTATTAATTCAAATATAAATACAAACCCTACTGTTTAGTACATTATTCGCAACGTTATTTCGATTTTCGAGATCCATTATTTGGATTGTAAATAGTTGGATTTTATAGTGTTTCTCAAATATTTACTTTAATACAGTTGTTTGTCTCTACGTAACTACGCAAATCATCATAATGAACTGCGGGAAAATCAGAAAAAGCCTAGTTGATACTGAAGAACCCTGAGCTAAAATATTTCACGAATAACAGTAAAACCTGGTTCCGAAAAGTTAACTAATTACTTTATTTCTCTTTGTAATTTTAAAAAGAAAAATTCGGAAAAAAGCATCAATTGAATCACAAAAATTCAAAATACTGTTATTTTTCTATATTTTAATTTACAGTGTAAATAGGAAAATTATTTTCATTGAGATTGTTAATTGTTTTAGTTACTACCTAAAACAAGAGTTTGTATTCGATAAATTATATCTGTGTGGGTTAAATGATAGTCAGAAAAAAGTTCAAGGTAAAATTGTTAGACAACAGTATTTTTGAAATAATAATATAAACAGTTCAGAAAGCTGCCCATCGGAGAATGGTATTTCGTCAAACAAAGGATTTAATACCTGTTGATCACATTCAGGTTATTTTAAAATATTAAGATAATTTCAGTAGATCCAGTAGATCCAGTAATATCCAGTAGATGAGAATTAAGAGAGATTGCCTTTGCAATATTATTTTAATTTTTTAAATAACATTGAGGCCGAATTTGAAGCTTTTTGTTTTGGAGAAAAAACATACATCAAATTAGTAATTAGTGGGTGGTCGAGGAGGTAAACATCTTCCTTCAGGATTCTTAGAACAAATCAACAAATCAACAAAAGCCACAGCTTTTACTTTTGGTAAATTTAAAAAGAAATACTTAATTAACTGAGAGTTAATTGTTTCTGTAATATTTCACAAGGTACAAGGAACATTTTTGCAATTTAGTGTTGTTAAATCTTAATCTTCTTATTTAAAAAAAAGTAACATTCCAATGTAAGTCTTCATCGAGAAATAAGAAAGGAGAAACAATAGCTGATCATTAGCTGGTTTGTGTTATGAAATTTAAACTTATCGAATTTCAATTGGATCTTTTAATAGTTTTGATAATGCTAATATTAACCACTACCTTAGTTAGTTACTTTGCCTGTCAATGTACACTTCGCAAATGCCCATTAATGGTTGAATGGATTCATAATCCAATGATTTTGAGTGGACATCTTCGGCATTATTTTTGAAGATGTATCGGTTTGAAATGCTGACAACTGAATTTTGGATGTTCAACATAGAGCCCTCTAATTCTCCACTATCATGTTTTGCGTAACTACATTTCTTGACGTCTAGATGTCAACCAATCACTGCTCAAGATTTAATTCATGCAATTGGTCATTTCATTTTGTTTCTCTATAACAAAATGTCTACTGACTATTAAAATATCTTTTTAGTGATTTTCGTTTTGACAAGCAGCACATTTTGAGGAATTCTAAACAGCAGTAATCCTCACAATTTAGTTACTGCAATTTATTATCAAGTTGAATGAAGTGGTTTAGACTGCTTATTGAAATTGCAACACCACGAAAAATATGAGGTAATGCTGCAAGGTAATTAAAAAGTATGTCAAATATACATTCTAAATAATTTATCTTTTTCGGTAAATATTCACGTAAACACTTATATTTTTATTGCATTTCATTCATTTCATTATTTTAATAGCTAAAATAACTTCTCAGTAAAACTGATCAATTTTGCTAAAGGGATTCAAAACATCTTAGAAAATAATCAATTTAGGATTAATAACTTTTCTCTGAATTAGAGAAGGATTAATTTATTTTTTATTACAGAAAAAGACAATTTCAAATTGGAGGTGTAATTCCAATATAAATCCAAATCTTAAACTTTATGTTAGGCAATTTAAGCTTTCAAAGGCTTATGCATTCCAGTAATGGACGCTATGATCCTAGTGCACTGACAAGTTAAACAAACAAGGAATTAATGGAGGATTAGAAATGTTCTAATTACAATTCATTAAATGTGCTCCAGCTTTCTAAAAGGACTTTTCAGTTTCAATTAGTTTCACCCCATTTGAGAGTAATTACAGAAAAATAGAAGCAATTTCAAGTAAATGTCATCCAAACATTAAGATATTCAATGCACTCCTTTTTCCGACTATTTAATAGTAATTGCTTTTGAATGAAAAAACAAAAAAAAAAAAAAAAAAAAAAAATACCAAGTAATTTACTTGAATTTCAAGGTTATTTCAATAGTGCAACATTCACGATTTTATTTAGTTTCGTTGATTACTCATTATAAATCATATGATAAGTATCTAATGGTTCACGATATAGGTCTACTGATTAACGAAGAATTTACAATATGTATTCAATTATATTTGATAATATTTGATAAAAAAAATGTATATTTCTTTCTTTTGACAAAATTAATTACAACTTATTAATGGAAATATTTTAATCATATGCATTTCAAATACCGTACATCAGACAAAAAGAAGCGCAGATAACTGGCTTTCCTTATTAATAGTAATTTATTTATAGGTTGAAACAGTTATGCACAGTTGCTCTTGTCATTTCACAAAAGAGTTACGTACATTAAATCCATTATTTTCATGAATTTAATACATATGGAAATATATTTGTTTGTATTTCATTATTTAAGAATTTGATTATAATTATTTTTCTAAAAGTTATTTTTTTTTTTTTTTGATGAGATATTTTATGACTAGAAGGAGTTTGCCTGGATAATTTCTTCGTTAATGAGGTCATTTATCTAACCTTTAAAAAAAATGAATGATTCATAGTCCATCTGCAACAACATTTAATATTTCCACTTCAACAATTATTGACCTTTGGAAGGTCATCAACAATGACATTCAACGTATAAAAAGGAGAACTATGTGCCATTTCCCTAATAAATCATCCAGTCGTTTGACAAATCTCTCATTATTCAGAGACACCATCTCCAATATAGATAACATTGTTATTTTAGTTGCTAAGCTTTTGGAATTTTAATATTAAAAAAATATAACGTCTGAAAATTGATAATCACGTTCTTCTATCCTTATTTAATGATAAACGTAAGATTTACCTATTTTGATTTATTACATTCAAATAGAAACTTCAGTTAAAAGGATAATATTATAAAATTCCTAAGAAATGAAAATTATAATTAATAATAGCTTATAAATAAATACTGTAATTAGCTGTATTTAATTTTGATAATAAACTGCAAGAGGCCCTTTTTGTGAACCATGTAAGACAAATATTTGTAAAAAACAGGATATTATTATTTAGTAATCAGTGGTAATCCAAAAATTAGTGGACAAGACATCTTTTTTAGTTCTTTATAGTTTACTAAACAACTATCCTGATAACAGAGGAATAGTTATAAATGCTGAATCACATCTTAGTAAAAATCGTAGAAATTTTGAAAGAAGCCTTCTCCTCATTAAGACAAATGAAATAAGGAATTTGTTACCAGGGCCGATGAAATACGAAAAATGAAATAAGCATTGCAAAAAGTTATGAAGTTTGAGAGGGATGGCGATCCAAATAAAACATCCAGAAAATAGAAATTTGGGAATAAAAAATAAAAATTGAAAATTTTACTTTTATTTCATGAAAAGTAAAACTAATTGGAAGAACTATGCACCCAACATTATAATGGATTAAAATAAAAGATCGTAACTGGTAGATTTTCATAAAATTTTACAGTTTTGAAAATTAATGTAATTTTAAATCCTTTGAACGGATACAAATCCTCATTAAAAATATAAAAGAATGAAATGCTAATAAGAGAAGTTCTAGAAATCGAAGGATATGACTCTCTCCTTAAGATTCTTCTGACTGAATGGAGTTTTAAGGACAAAAACACTATGTTCATTCACACAGTATTCCTCACATTCATGCATGAAGCATTCAAATTGAACTTTTGAATTTATCAAAAGTTTTCCATACGGTACTGGAAATCATTCCCCTTTTCTGGAAGTTTGTATATTCCACTTCTGACATGATACATCAGTCAGTAGCCATATAAACATGCTCTGCGATTCCTGATTATGCAATCTAAAGAATTCAGATCAAACGGATTTTTTCCTCACAGTGAGTAAATATGGAAGTCTATTTCTCATGCTGTTATCTTACAAGTGTGATAGCAATCCTACTTAGCAAAAGACAAATATCTTGAAGATTTCTCACAGCTCATTCTCTACATTCTGCTTTCAGTAGATTAATACTGTCTATTCTTTGAGGCTGAACCCAAGAGAGTCCCTCTTTCAATCTAAATATCTTTCCTCATAATCTTAAATGTTTGGACTGGGAATCTACCCAAGAACATTCTGGTGTTTTAACTGAACAGGAAATTCACAGTTCAAGAAATGCATTCTTAAGATTTCTAAAAAATGAAATGATAGATATAGAGGATAATGTACGAAGGAAAAGAAGGATAAGAATTAAGATAACTAATTAAAGATTACAATTAAAATTAAGAAAACAAGAAAAGAAAAGAAAATGAGAACAATTTGGCCCAGAAAGCAGTGTTACCTTAGTAATTTACCTTAATTCAGTAATGTAATATATAGGGTCAAGACGTCAACAACCTTCAGGAAAAAAAAAAGCAAAAAGCAAGATTTTGATGGGGATGTTTCCTAGGTTGCTTGCTGCTTTTTTTTCCATTTTCTAATCACCTGCCAAAATTTTATTCGTATTTGAAAACCTTTCTTTGTAAGTACAGGTAATGTCATCATTAATCAACTGAAGTGAGTGATTGATGAATCTGCTTTAGTAATGGGAGTCTGAATTTGTTTTATAATCCTCCGACCATCACTGCATTTAAAGTTCAGCCGAAAGTGAGCTCAGTCTTTGTCTAGGGATTAACTGTTGGCTAAATAAATGTTGACTTTAACTGTTTTCTTCAGGTAATAAATATCTGAAAATCTTTGCTTGACTCTATAGATGCCTATGGCTCCTATTCTAGTGAAAACCTATCAATAAGAATTGAGCATGAATTTCCCATAATCATGCAAGGAGAGCTTCGCCTCATTTTATCACTTAACTATAGTACTCTGTCGAAAATCTTGTTTGCACAGAAAACAAGGGCTTAATTGCTTGTGATGTTTGTTTATTGGACGATTGTTTTCGCTGATATTTGCTTTTAATATTAAAAAAATATTACTCTAATTGTTATTCATACTGAGATAGCCGCGTATATGTAAAATAGTAGTTTCCTCTTTGTACACAAACAATTTGGCTAAACTTTTAAAATATGAAGTTTGATTTAAATTAGCGATTTTTTTTTTTCGTTATCATTTTCATAAGAACTTATATTAAAGGCTGATTTAATAATAATCTTCTATTTATTCTTTATTCTACAGTAAAAATTACGATAAGTTTATTTAATTTCACAAAACAGAATAATCCTATTAACAAATATCTTGAAAGATAGGGTTGCCAGAGCATATGAAAAGAGCGCTTTTTCAAAAACAAATCTGATAAAAAGAGAACAGATATCAAATTTAAATATAATTGTCAAGACGTTTATAAAAATGTTTTATCAGATTGGAAACCCTACAATGTCGGTTTGGAGTGAACCAATTCAAAAACTGTTTTTGAGTGGCGGATGCAATTTTTATTATTCAAAATACAATCTTGCCAACGCTGTATTAAGCCTTAACTTCCTTTCTTGCACATATCCATGGTTTGGCGTTGCAGAAATCCTTTGATGTCCTTTTTGAGATCACAATCTTGGAGGTATCTTCTGCCCTTCAGAAAGTTGTCCGTATGTCTGATTAGATGAAAATCTGCTGTCGAAAGGTCCGATGAATAAGCTGATGAGGCAAAATCTCATATCTAAGATCATGAAGTTTCCTGCGGTTTTGTTCTGCCGTATGCGGTCTTGCATATCGTGAAGTAAAATGAGACCTTTCGATTGATCAGTGTAGGCTGTATCTTTTCTAGCTTCTGGTGCATTCAGTCAATTCTGACACGTACATCTTTGCGGTAATGATTTCTCCCCAGAGAAGAAAGTGCCAATGGATAATTCCAGTCGTTTACCACCAAACAATCAGAAGAATTTCTCGTGCGTGTAGAATTTAGGAGTTGCTGCCGTGGCTTGTTCTTATCCTGCCAAGATTCCTATTTTCGTACATTATCCACTTTTTGTCGCAGATTACAATTCTGTCCAAGAAAGGCTCTTTTTTTCTTCGATGGAGTGAAGATGGAGTGAAGAACAAATTGTGTAACTCGTTGCCTTGTTTCCTTTTGTGAATTCATGGGGTACCCACTTATCCATCTCCGCGCTTTCTCACTGGAGTTTCTCAGCCATCTCCAACTTTGATCATGGTCTCAGCTGAGACCACTTTTTCATGGCATCCTCTGGGAGCATTCTTTACTTCGTAATCTCCATCACGACATAATTTTTGGAACCAACACAGCACTACCCTTTCGCTTAAATGGTCTTCACCGAAAACACTACATATGTTCCTCTTCGCTTCAGCTACTGATCAGCCTTGTAAGAACTCATAAGCATCACTTGTGGAATATCCAACGTCTCCGTATTTTGATTCAACTCACAAAAAATCTCATGACCAATCGATACCAAATGCAGTAGGGGTGATCCTTTAACCGACTTAACTATACACCTAAAGCATTCTTTAATTAGGCCTTCTTCCCTAGAAGTGATGGTATTTGCAGGTCAACCAAACTAATATTAATATTCCAATCTAATATATACCTATTAACTGCTGTAGATACAATTACACAATAATTTAGAAAGTCTTGATTTTTGTTAATTATAATTAATATTTTTAAAAGCATTTTTCAAATGAGACAGAAGAATAACATTAACATTAAACATAAAAATCTTAATGCATTAATCATCAGTTTCATGTTTCTCATACTTTTTTGAATCCATAACGTCGTGTTCTGAATTTCCTCGTAAAATGTGATATATTTTGTAATTTTACTTTATAGTTAATATTAATTTAACGGTTATAATGTTGATGCGAGTGCTTTCTTTTTCATAATTTTTTATAAGGTAAAGGGGGGGGTAGAGATGGCGGATCCCATAACTAAACCGGAAGCAGTGACAGGAAGTCGTCAGTCTTCTAACAGGAAGAAAACAGTTCTGTATGTGATGTTTTGAGCGGTTAGATTTAATTTATAATAAATTATTTTAAAAGCTACACCGTTTGTTTAATCATAAATTTGAAAAGAGAAAATACGTATATATGCTTAACATCTAATCATGGTTTTGTTCCATAATATTATATTTTGAAATGATTTGAATGCACATGGGACAAGGGGATTTTGTATTCTGTATATCACGCTTTGTTTTACCCCGAACGGTGCTTTGTCTTCAGCCAGGATAGGTTTGACTTAATCCATGCTATGTGAGGTGAGATGGTGCACTTTTTACTTGTAATAATTACGATTAAAGTAGAATTACATCATATCTGTGTAATCTAAATAAAATCAGCTGTATCACTACTGCTACTATTTATTTGCTTTAACAGCAAGGGGTACCGATGGCCCGCCAACAGTTCAGAATTACCTCAACCTAGTACTTGGAACACTACTGCAGAAAGCCCTTTGGATATTTCCAACAGTGGAGATCCTCTGACTCCGAACAAAGTCCTTAGTTGGTACCGTCTTTATCCAAGATATCAAAAGCAAAAACATCAAAAAGGAAGCAATAGGCTAATGTCATAATGGACCCAGACTTCATTGAAAGCAAAAGAAAAAAAAAGTAAAAGCTTTTCAACTTCCAAGGTTAGCCTGTAAACGTCTCGTATCGCTTTTTCGTATTATTCTGGTAAAATGAATCTACGTACTTATTATAAAATGTATGAAAGTTGAAAAAAAAAATCCTAAGAGCTGTTGAAAGTTTCTGAATATATATATATATATATATATATATATAGGGGAGATCGGGGTCAGTTTGCATAAGGGGCTAGTTGGCACACAGCTTCTATTTCCTGCCACCGTGTAGCTAGAGCGCTGACATCTTAGTAGTGGGAAATATATGTAAAGGTGCACCATCCACTGTGACTTTAGTTTGCTTGGAAGCGTCACGAAGGAAGTGACCCTTGTTTCATCGTTTTTCTGACTAATCAGTAAATTTTTTCATCGTAATTTTTTTTGTTCTGATGAACATGTAGATCGAATTAAGGTACTGATGATGGCGGTTCTCGAAAGAGTGGATAACTGTGGTTGCATGCATGTATCATAATTTTTTGTTCTGATGTTTGGGATTGTGTGGTATCCATTTTGTTTGGGAAATCCCTGTGGGGCTATTTGGCATAGTTAGGTAGGGGTCAGTTGGCATAGCTATGACAAATGGTAAAAAAGGGAAAAAACTGGAGATGGCCAGACGAGGAAGACTAAATTTGGTACGACCAAACTAAAGTTCTGCAAAAATTGAACCCATCTGTTCAAATAACTCCTACATTTGTGTCTGATATCAAACAATGACTATAGGTAGCTAAGAATTCATTGTTTGTTCATACATTTAATTTAATTTGTCATACAGTTGTTTTTTTTGTTCAAGTATTATTAAAATAATTTTTTTGATAAAATAGAATGCTTTTCTCGAAAATTGCTGTGTTCTGCTCAAGTACCCCTATCCATAGCACGTTAAGCCAACTCGCCCCTAGGGGTATGCCAACTAGCCCCACACCCGGGATTAGTTGGCATAGTTGCAAGCTTTTAGGAAAAGTGTTTTTGGGGTTACCTAAACACGGATTTAATTAATGGGTTCATTTTGTAGTCAAAAAGATAAGCTATCCGCCGCATTCACCAGAATCCCCAAGTATTGCACAAAAAAATAGAAAAATCAAAAACCAAATTCTGTGCCAACTAGCCCCAGTCTCCCATATATATATATATATACCAAACAAATAGACCCATTAATAAGAAAAGGAAGAGAACAAAAAGGTTGGATAGATGCATGAGTGATTCAGTTCATGTCACCAGGTAAACAATTTGGTCAATGATCATTGTCACGTAAAGCCCCGAAACATTTCCTTTTTTTAACAGATTAGAATGAACAACCAGAAGAGAAGACCTTGTTGATTATAAGAACAGTCCATTAACAAAGCGATGTTTTCCTTCTGTAAAGTCACATCTTCTCAAGCATTTATAAGCTAAGTTACTTCTAACGTTTTACTGTTTGGTTATTACCATGATCACTTAATTGTGCCTTGGCACTTCAGGAGTTCTTAATCGATCTACAGAACCGCTAACTTGTAAGCACAAGCATTTTGAAAATGAGTTCCTCATGCTGATCTACTGCCTCAGTCCTCTGTAAGTTTCTTCAAATGTTGGTGATTGAAATCTACTATCATCTGCAACTATTTCATTAATTTCTGCCCCTGCAGAGTTAATTGCTACAGATCCAACACTTACATTTCATAGTTTTCTTAAATTCAGAAAAGAAATTCAGGATTTTTATTACTTAAGAAATCGTAATTAAATACACAAAACACAAAAAAAATTATAGATATAATCATATTAACTTAATTTTAATTTTAGAGCAAACTTTACATTCATAGTATAAATTAATCATATTATAGTTTTAACTAGATCTAATATTTACTATGGAATAAGCTTTGATAGCACCACCTTAAAAAAACATTTTCATTATTACTTTTTAATTTTTTAAGTTTATTCTGACTTTATAATAAGTTATTTTTTATAAATATTCTTATTATTATCTCCTTGTACCATTACATTTAAAAACAGCCACAGCAGACCATACAGACCCATTGGGAGCTGTAGTTAAAGAGTCCGAACCAGTCACAATCATCTGTTTGTCTCCCGCCTTAACCCCGCGAAAGAATTGCGATTCTCATCTTATAGCGTATTGGGTACATTCTAGGACTCGTATGGAAGAGAAAACCTCGGAAAAATTCCCGATCTCCGCCGGGAACTGCACCTCCTACTGCCCGTATTCTAATATCGAGGCCTACGATTTACCATTTATATTAACTTTTAATCGATTAATTTTATAGTTAACTTTTTCATAGTTTGGTTCTGAAGGAGGAGTTGAACATGATATTGTATAGATTTTTTTTTGAAGGATTTTTCCCACTCCGGGCACTTAATATACATTTCCACATACATCTCCCGAAGAAGGCCCGAGGCACCAGACCGAAATATCGAGCAAACTTCACCCCGGAGTGCGAAAAATCCCTCAAAAAAAGAATCCCTACAGTTAACTTTTTCAATATATCAGAATATTAATTCAATTATGATTAATGAAATATCAATTCCTTGTAGCTTTAAGCTACAGAAATTTTATCATGAAGGATAAAAATTGGTCAGAAATATTTAGTTTAAATTTTCTCTTTTTTTTTATGAATTGATTCTTTTCTAATAAAAGACCAAGATTACAACATAACAAAACAATGCTGATGATTTCCAAAAAGATCTTTTCGATCGGTAATTAATTATTTCTTTTAAGAGAATAATTAGAATTAACTAAATGGGACTATGGAAGACAATAGTTTTCATGCAAAGAAAAGTCTTGGCATTAAAATATTTCATAGAAACTCATAATTCAATTAACGAAGATTTATTAGAATAATTTTAAGACCGAGTCATCCTTCGTTTTATCAGCAATGTCCTTACGTAATTCTCATTCTGAACATTTTGGACAAAACATATCCGATTCAGATTACCTTTAATAAAAGCTGTATTTTAATAACGAGGCAAATTAATCCGTCGGATGTGAATTGAGGGGAAATTAATGTAATTGTGCGAGAGATTACTATCTCTCATTTTAAATCCCAGTCCTGTCTTCATTTCATTGTAGCAATTGTGAATAGATCAATGCTCGTTTCTGCAATACATCAATAATGGGATTTGGACAAGTTAATTTAAAATCTTTTGAGTTTCAGAGGATTTAGAAGCTGGCAACTGTGGAATGAATGTTATCTGTAACGAGGATCGTCCATTGCCAAACAGATCAATGCTAAATTCCTTGTTCGTAGCAGCAGCTGTTCATTAGAGGTTCGCTTTGGAAAACAGCCATTTCCTTTTTGAAAAAGTGCAGGCGACAATGGAATTATTAAATGAATGGGTATTGGAATGTAAATGAGTTAGTTGCACTGTAGTTAACATCGGAATTTCACAACAGCATGAAAGAGCCGTTCTTCATTTCAGACATAAACAAGGCAGCCAGTTATTCTGTAAAATAAAAAAGGATCTCTTTAAATAAGAATATTTAAAAGATTTGTTATAAAAATTAACAATTTATAATTTTCCAAATGAAATAAGTTATAGAATTTTTGGGGAAAGGATAAACTAGAGCCGAAAAAAAAGGCTAAAACGGCCAAAAGTGAATTTCTGTTTTAATTAAAATAAAATTTAAAATCAAAATTACTGTATATGTAATAAGTTTTAATCGATCCAATATTATTGATTTGAATCGAAAGTTTTTTTTTTCTTTTTCTATATCATCTTAGATAACCATCTAAAACCTGAAATTGTCTAGAGATGTATTAGTGTGTTACTTATTGATATTTTTTTTAACAAACGAATTGAAATAATACAAATGGAATTCCGAGGAAATTATTCAAAATGGAAGATAGTAAAATGAATTTTCGGTGGGATGCTTTATTATTTTCAAAATAAAAGGTAGTCTACAACGCAGGCTCAACCACATCAAATTCATGACCCAGCTATAAATGCAGTAATACCCCCTTCCACCCACGTTCGGCAAAATCGTAGATTCTTACTTGTTAGTCAAAAATATCGCTGAAACACCATACGATTTCAAATTTCTCTCTTTTAAACATGCCACACACAGTTATTAGCATTATTTTTAGAGTAAATTAATTTAACATCAACACCTACTTTTTCCAAGCCTATCCAAAATTTTAGAAAAATTCACTCTATGCAAACATATAATGGAGAATAGTTCTATGCACACGATTAAAGCAGAAAACTAGTTTATATAAAATGTACACTTAATTATATATAAAAAAAACTAGGAGTGATAGTTAATTCATAAAAGGTTTTTTTGTTTAAGACCTCAGCCTGGGCCTCTTTGACGACCGGGCGACCAGGTACTGTGGGACTAACTGACCCTCCCCTTGTGGGGCCCTGTATGTGCCCATGTGTATGTTGTTTGGAGAGAAGGCTCTATCTGAAAACAAGTCAAATACGGTTTGCTAAATTTAAAGTGAGCTATTCTTCTTTGAAAGATACACGATTCAATCCAGTAGATTATGTATGTGTGATATGATGTGGAAATTCTTGAAGGGAAATGGTGAAGGTGTGTATACGGAAAAATTGCTTTGGAATGAAGGATTTAATTGGCTAAGGAAAAAAAAAGGAAAAAGAGGGTGGAAGATCCCATACGGCGACGTTATTAGTGTGTGTAACGTCCTCCAAAAGCCAAACCTGAAGTCGGAGCCCCATGAGACGTATATGATTGCCTTCACAGTGGATTAGAGTTTGAAGGAAAAACTTCCAGTTTCGATTGATCATTGACAAAATAAAGCAAAATAGTGGTAATTGGACAAATTTTCGGTGAGTACAAGTATGTGACTCCCACCCAATGTGACCACTTCCGGTCATGATGGCCACTAACCACTTACTCAAAGTGATGGGAGAGGTTCAGACATAGTAAATGAACTTAATAAGGGCTTCGCTTCCAATCTTTGGGCGGCAACAGCTCTCCTGCAGTGAAGTACCGAGGATGCCGTGATGGAGATTAGAATCTGAATTACAATAACTTGAATAAATGAGTTTTGCATGCCAATCAATAGTAGTGTCATTTTTAACAATGCAAGTGTTTGATAGATTGAAAATTGTACGGGGACGCTTGGTTTTGTGTTTACCAAGGTTAACAAATTAATTTATACAAAGGTTAATTTATTAACTTGTTAACTTATAATTTCTTAACTTATTTTATATGCCGTACTTTAAAATCAAAACAAAAACAAAAATTTTACATTGCTGAATGGGCAATTTTGTAACATTGCACAAGTTAATATTAACTGAACTCCAAGGATATATTAATATAGATATTCTTGAAAAAAACCTTAAAATATTTTTACTGATATTTGTTGAGGAAGTGAATTTACATCTTAATGTAATTTTATTAGGCATATCTATTAAGGGGCGTCTTGCATCTTCTTTGGCCTTCAAAATAGCCTAATTGCATCTTGACATGGATTTTACAATTTGTGGAAACATTGTATAGGATCCACGTCATAACGCAGTCGAACTGTTACAGTCTGATACAACAATCCTGCACAATTTGCTGAAAGCATTGTGAAGGGATGTTGCGTCATGTTACATTATTACACCGCGCAGTCACAGTCTTTAGGCGAACAGCCCTTTCTATCTCATCCTAAAAATTGGCAGGATTGAAATCCGAAAGCGTTTTAGGTCACTGAAGCAAGGATAGCTTGTTGCATATTTCCGAAACCATTCCAAGGTGTTTCTGACCTTGTGAGAAGGAGCATTATTCTGCCGGAAGTGTCAATCCCAACTGAGGATAAATTGTAATCAAAAGGGATTGAATTTGAACGGCAACGATATTGAGATGTGTCTGGGTATTTAAATATGATTCTACAATATCGAAGAACAACAATGTGTGCCAGTAAAACATTTCTCAAAAACCATGAAACATTCCAATCATCAGATACTTGGTAGTTGAACACGACATGAACATGGACTTATTACTCTCACCATATTCTGAGCCTTGCAAAAGAAACTTTGATGAATCGGGCATTTTTTTTTTCTTGTCGTCAAGGTCCTGCATGAAAATTCTCGTGCCCTCAGGTGGCACTCGTCGTTGTTCTTCGCTGATAACATCTATATCTGACGTACTCATCGGCTGTATTTGGATCATTCAAGACAGAATTGTGGTTCTTTCTGAGATGGTATTCTCATGCCACGTTGAATTCAGATATGATTTGCCCTAACAATCTGTTAGCTTAAACGATTTTCGCCTTTTTCCTCTGAGTCTTCTGATCCATAAACCGATCACTGAAAGCTTTTGTTTTTCTCACCAATCCTGGTAAACCCTCTTAAAAAAAACAACGGTGCGTGAAAAATCCAGGACGAGAGCAATTTGGGAAATAATCGATTCAGCAGACCACGTTCTAAGTTACTCAGCTTAATTTTCCAATTATGGAGATTTTTCTACGGTTAACTGAGGTCAGAAGGGCTGTTCTGACTTAATGTTTGTTTTGTCAAAGGTTTTAAGTCCGAATTTGATTACAGTTTTGTTAGGTTGAAGTAGAGTGGGATTGTTTCTTATAGTTTAATAATTTATTATCAGAATAATCCTCCCTTTTTGCTAGGATATTAATTGATAATTTACTGAATTGGGGATGTGACTTTATTGATTTCTATTGTTTAAATATTCAATTATGGTAATAGATATGACTTAATTAATATTGAAATAGCATAAAATTGAAATTTGTTGGACAGGAATATGTGTTGCTATTGATGCTATGACTAAAAGAGCTCAGTTATCTTCTTTTTTTTTTTTTTGATAATCAGCAGCAATGGCAGCTCTTACTATGGATTCAGTTTGAATTCATTCGTCAAATGAAATTTAAGGGCTGGGATATGATTGTTAATTCGACTTTAAGGGTCTTTAGAGGTCGGATTTTCTGGGGATGATTTATTTTACATTTATGTTTTGATTATGGCTGGTTTAGGAGCAAATTTTGATTATGATGTAAAGAGGATTTAAAGTTTTATCAACAGGTTTTAGTTTAGTAGCCTATTTTCATTTATTAACTCAAGCGTTATTTAAGGCTTTGTTGTTATTATGTGGAGGTGGAATTGTTTATAGAATTAAAGATTATCATGATAAGCCTATAATGAAGATTAATTCCCAGAACTGCGTCATCTGACATATTTTGTGTTAGAATGTAAAGATGACATTTATCTAATAACACAGTATGTCACAGTATGTTTATAAATATGGTAACCTTTAAAACACAAAACGAATATCAATATGAATCTATTACAGAGATTTGTCATCCATTGAAGATCCGCCGTTTGATATTTTAAGTAATTGGCAGTATTGGCGAAATGGCAAGGTTTTGTTCAAAACCTTTCCTAAATAGGAAAGGACTGCATATTTTTTTCCATTGTAGTTTTTACTTCCCATCATTTTGCGTGAGTCTAGTATGTCCTTGTTTCTTTTTCACAAACACACATTAAATAAATTTCTATTTCAATATGGAAACTTTCGAATCCAAACAAACTTTATAATATCATAAAGACACATGATATTAAAATATGCTTACAAAATTCAAATTTTTAACACGTTTTTACTAGCTCGCTTTCTTCTGTTTTTTCGGTAGATTTTGCAATTGATTTTGAACTAATTTCCCGATGAGCTAGCTACTTGAAACTTTAAACATAGCTCAGAAATGGATGACAATATAATATTAACTCGCTTTTTTTGTCTGTCTTTTCATTAGGGAACCCTAATTCTTCGGATATTAGGTCGGTACCGCACGGCGCGTCTGCTCTGAGTTGCCGTGCATTGCAAGGCAGTGGCTTTTTTTTTTTTTTTTTTTTTAATTAACATGTTTAAAAAGTTAAATTTGTGTTAAATGTATACATACAAGACTAAAAAGCAGAAAATAATTATTTAAAAAATTATCTTTTTAATATACCACGTTTTTAAGAAGGACTAAAAAGTATATAATATTTAGTATAAAAAGTATAAAAAGTATGAAAAGTATAACGAAAAACGTGGGGCGCAAGATAATATACACTCCATTTATACCATCTCAATTATCTATTGAATGCGCCCCACGTTTTTCGTTATACTTTTTATACTAATTATTTTATACTTTTTAGTCCGTCTTAAAATGTGATATAATAAAAATTTTTTTTTTTTTAAATAATTATGTATTATATAGGTTTCAGTCACTTTAATTTATTTATTGATGTTTGACCTCTTTGTACAATAATAAACAAAATATAAAACAAAATGCGCATTTATTGCAAGCATTTTATAAAATATGTGTGAATTAAAAAAAATTATTACACCATTTAAAAACTAAATGTGAAATACATTATTTTTATGAAAAATATCTTTAAAAAAATGATAACTTCAGAAAATGTTTGGGAAATATGTCAGAAAATATATAAATTTGAATGTTCCTTTAATATGATATTTGTACACTTAAATAAATAAATAAGCAAGACATTCATAACCACTAGAAAAATATATTAAACAGCATAAAAAATATTTGATGTTTTGAAAAATTACATTCCAATATTTTGATTAAATCACCATTTAAATATCAAATGCATTCAATAGTTTTTTTGAACTATCAAAAATAAAATGCAACCTAAACCGAATAACATGTGCATTAAAACAAGTAAACTGTGTATTAAAGAAATACGTAGGTAAACTTACCACTTCCCCGCAAGAGGGATACATATTTAACTTAGCATGAGCTCAAGCCCGAGCGAACCGTGTGTAACGATTAGCTGTAGGTTAGGTAAAGTGAGGTTACACCCACTCCAAGATGTTTATATTCAAAAGATTTTGAAAGTACTATGTCTCGGAAATTCAACGCGCCATCTTGAAGATACTTCTATTTAGGGTACCATGTACTGCAGTTTAACGAAAGTTTTATGTTTTAAATACTGTTTACTCAAATACGTTAAAAAATCCTCAAATAGTTTTTGTGTTTTTAATTACCGTTTAATTTGAGTTTACTGCAATAAAATATATTAAAAAATTTTCAATAACTTTTTTTTTTATGTTTTGAAATATTGTTTAGTTTGAGTTTACTTTAAATATATGATGTAAGGTACCTGAAGATAATATGGCCACCTTAATTTGAATTTTTTTTCATGATTATGGTATTCACTAAAAAAAAAAATATGTAGACAAGAACTTTGGCTCTTTAGGCGTATGTAAAAAAATATTTCAAGATTTTTTTAAAAACCCAAAGGTTCTGTTTTTCAATCTTTGAAAAAGCTTGCACTGTGCAGATAATATGCCCTTGTGAATGTAATGTGGCCAAATTCAAAAATATCTCTTTATTTTAGGAAAATATTTTTTGTTAATGATTAATAATTTTGAGTTGAAAGTAAATGTGTCTTGACTTCATTAAAATTTTCACACAGATAATTATTAACTTTCCAGGGGCCTACAACAAAAATTATTTCAAAGTTACAATTTAGATCATGTGTGTATCCACAGAGTTAGAAAAAAAATCATTAAATGATCAAAGCTTACAGAATATAAAAAATATCAATCATAGGTATATGTGTAGCAAAGAAATACAGATTTATCGTCTTTTATGAGTCCAATACATTCCTCGTTTTGGTAATATGGCCTACTGTGGCCATTTTACCTGATTACAGCCCATCTCGAAAAATCTCTTAATTATCAGTTTAATTAAAGAAACATTGGGTGTCTGGAACGAGATTAGAATAACTACAGCAAGTGATATATGAACAAAAATCATCAATTGCATGCAAGGAAATAAAAGACAACAACAACAATAATATTATAATAACAACAATATTATAACAGATTCTCGATTCGTTGTCAAAACTCAAATGACGGGGTGCCCTGGGCTCTGTGATTACATTATTCTGAAAACTGTGGTAGCCATCTACACTTTCTACTTCGTAGTTTCATATTCTAGCGTTATCTTTTCAATTAACGGCAGGTTGGCAATGTGGCCATATTAGCAGCATTGGCCATATTTGCATCAATTTTTATTATTACCTTATTACAATTTTTATCTATCTAGAAACTTTTTAAATTTACTTCACATTATGGTAATAATAATGCCCATTATAGTATTTTTCATTTTTCATTTAATGTTTTTAAGTGCGCATTTTTTAATACTTTACTGCACAAAAAATATACAAAAAATTCATTGTATTGCACACACAAAAAAAATATTTACTCAATGTCATATTTCTTTATTGGGAGTAGATATATTTATCTAATGCTAAATTTTTATTATTTTAATACACAAGTAATTCGTTTTAAGGAACAAAGTACTTGTTTTAATGCACGTATCTTTTTAAATAATTCCCTGTTAAATCGTACCCATCAAAAACTACATCATAAAGAAGCAATCCAGGCAGATGGCTCTGTTGAATTTGATTGTTGAATTTAAACTTTGACAATTGAGCTGCTTGCTAGTAAAGGTACATGTACTTTTGAAGCTCATACAGTCTCAGTCCGGAATCCACAATTGTTAAACATCGAGAAAGACGGTGTCAAAAAACATATATAAATGACTAATCTACCACAAAGATGTCAGATTAGTAAAACAAACAAGAAATAAGCCAAAACCGAAGTAATAAGGGCTTATTGAAATATTTGACAACTATTTCAAAGACATTAAAGAAAAAAAATTGTCAGAAACAAATTATTTGATTTAAAAATATGATTTTTTTTTGTCTTTTTTCAAATCATTTGGTGAAATTATGTGGAATACAGTCTTAAACTCCACAGTAGTCATTAAGCTATCGAAGAGTTCCGTTATTATACAAATTTGTGAGTTATCCGCAGTTGTACTATAAGTGGTAAATTTAAATAAAACAACAGATCCAATATGTAAGCTATTAAAAGATAATCGACATTAGTAATCTATTGAGAACTAGTTCACATATGTGCGATTAATCAATGTCTTCTAACTTTTCAAATAAGCTATCATTTAAAAGCTGTCTAAAATACCACGTAGAATGTACTTAAACATGAGCAGATTCATTAAGCACTGAAAGAAAATGTAAATTTCTTACAAACCTCTGACTAAAGCAATTTTGTTCATCAAACAACAATGTTTTTTTTGTCTGTAATCGTTTCTAATACTGTATGTTGAATAAATCTGTGTTTTTTTCAGCATAGTCGTAAATCCAATTGGTAAGCATGAAGCAGTAATAACTCTTTGGAATTTAGCTGGATAACTGACTTGGAATAATTGCCAAACTCTAGGATGGCTTCATGACAACCATAGATTTTTCTGCTTATGTTCCGTTTATATTCACCAAATGATTTAGAAGATAAAAAAAAAATAATTTTGGCTTTAAGTAATTTGTCTGTTTGCATTAAACAATTAATTTTCCAATTGTATTTATTAATAATTGTTTTATATCTCAGTTATATAATCAATGTCTTCTTCTTTGTCTGGTGGGCTAGTCATTTTTGACAATTCGGTTTAACTGATAACTATTAAGGTTTCGGCATTTGGATGTAAGCGCTTTAAAAATCCGTCTACCTCCAATGACAGCAAATAGTTCACTTACTAAAACTTAAATTGAACAATTCATAGTTCAAGTACCTTGACTTCACAAACAACTTACAATTTTTGATTATTGATATCTTTGCAGAATTTCATCCTATATTTAATGAATCACCTTATCTAAGAAACATTTCGTATCTCAGTAATGCTTCATGTAAAATGCTTTACATGTCATTGAATTACCTAATATAAGAGGTCAACAAAAATAAATAAAATAAGTTTAACCTTTCGGAATTATGTAATACAAAATTTTGAATAACTCTTAGAAAACCCGATTGCAAATGTAAAATCATAAAAAGAGTGTCTTTACGATTTTTAGATAATAAATTTGGATTATAACTTCTTTTTCAAATAAAAGATATTTACAGAAGGAAGCAAGCACAAATAAATCATGAAATTAAGCAAGCAAACTGAAGGAAAGTAAAAATTAAAACTTTACTTCATTTCTCCAACTATTAATATCTTAAATCAAAAACATGAGATCTGCTATCAAACTCCTGCTGAAATCCTGTAAAAGATTCCAACTTACATTCTTTCTTTATTTTGAAGTATATAGTGATTGCTACACATATAATTTCTGAACTAAATATTAGTTATAATATTTTTTTATTTTTTATTCATTTTTGATGGGGGGTTTTTATATGAAGGGCCATTTTCATGTTTACTTGTGTTTTGTTTATATTCCTTTGATATCACTGAGCTGCAGACACTGGGTGAATCCAGCTGAGGAGAGGTAATAACCTCGAAACAGACTGTCCTGGATTCCCGGTGTCAAATATTCCAAAAGTAGCTCCGTGATTTTATTTCTTGTGCGTTTTTATCCTTTTTTATTGCTTTATAATATCTTTATTAAATAATTTGAAAGATTTATTCTTTCACATGAATTTGTACAATATTACAATACTTCATTGACTTTAATATAATGTCCTTTGTTGAAATTATAAAGTAAATCATTATAATATCACTTTGCAAAATATCTTTAAAGTATTCGAAGTCTGTTCACTTTCTTGGAGTGTTATTGTGAATAACAATATTCTTGTATCTGTTGTTACTTTATTTCTTACATTTGGAATTATAAACTGATTAGTTAAAATATACTCCAAATGATGAAAATTAGATAACTTAAAAAAAATATAAAATGATTAGTTAAATTATATATTTTTTAAGTTACCTAATTTTCATCATTTATTTATTTCCTTTTTCCTCCATTGTTATTGTCGTTACTCATTCATTAGATTTGAATTATATTTTGCTTGGTTTTAATTTTTGGTTACTTTTGGTTTAATTATTTCTTTGGTTTCTCTAATCCTTTCATTCAAATAGCGCTCTTTATTATGCGCATTTCCACCATTTTCCTTCAAGAATTTCCACATTCTGTGACTTCACTCATAACTAATCATCCCTTGAAAATGGACGATAGCTGTTTGGAATCCTGCTTCACTACAAAGATTTATACCAAAATTTTATATCTAAGTAATAAAAGAGACAGTTTCTTTAGTATTATTACATTGATTAAGTTACTCTATAAAAGGATAACATCAGTTTTTAATGTGTAATTTTTTTCACATTATGCATGTTAAATTTTTTGTCTTTAATCATTTTTAATAACTATAAAGAAATAAGTATCATTACTTTAAAAACAAACAAACAAACAAGTGCTCTTGATAAACCAATTTTAAAAATATCAAAAGAAAGGATATAAAGAAATGGTCATTAATTTAACAAAAATTACATTTGCTAAAATGAAATAATCCTCACTTGCGGGTCAAAACACACGGAACTTATGAAGTAGATATCGTCTGTTTCCGGACTAGATAGAAGAAAGGCTAAGTAATTATTAATAACCAAATTATTTCAATTTCATCTCCAATCGGGAACAATTTCTTCCAATTAATGTAGGAAGCGAGAAGAAAAAAACAACCACTTATGTTCTCGTGGCTCACTGTTGCGATTATGTCAGGAAATGGTAGGAGGAAATTCGTTTCAGGATTGCGGAAAGAAATCAGATTCCGGAAATTAATAAAGAATTAAAAAAAATAAGGAAAGGAAACCATGAAAGAGTGATAGGAAGATGATACTATGTGGCTTTAAGTCCCAAGATAATTTGGAACCATTCAGAATTTCTGATTTAGCAATATTTTGGAAATTAAAGTGGTATATCTCAAACGAAAGAAATTACAAATAATTACAGAAAAAAAAGAAATATCAGAACACAAATGAATATACATTCACTCCCCGACTTCCGTAATTTAACAAAAACTCAAAACTTCACAAAAGTTCTTTTGTATAGTACTGTACCATAAACATGTAACAATAAACATAGTTACATTAAACAATGAACATCAAATTACGAGATACCTCACTTTTTGATTTTCAATGAGAATCAAGCTTACGCAAATTTATTATTAATACAAACAATTTTTAATGTCTACAGACTTTCAATATCTCCTGATCTACGTAGGTCAGAAATACAGAAATCGTTGTGCTGGTGTCAGAAGGCGGTTTTTTTTTCCAATTATTTTTTCAGTTACAATGAAAAGTTTTACCAATTACATTCTGGAAGGCCGTAAGCTCAACCTAACTTACCGTTAATTAAGCAGACCATACCGACAGCAATGAGTGACTCAACAATTGTGCTTCCTCTTAACATTATCCACCAATATTAATTAACCAACGAAATATTCACTTTATTTTGCTTTAGAAAATTTCTTGGCATTTGAAAGCATTTTTCTGAAGCATCACAATAGAATCATTAATAAATAAGCAAGATTCTGGATCATTACTCATTTGGATATCTTCGGCTGATTACAAATCAAAAAACGATCATTCCGAGATTCCAAACATGAAAACATGATTTCTAATCATCAGAGACCCAAACAACGTAGGAATAGGGTAAGTTCAGGGGCCAACCGCCGCCCCATTTTCGAGATATTTGGCATTGTTTTCATTGAATTTCCGCTATTAGCTTAAGTGTTGGAAATTCAACCATCTCATTTCAGTTGTCAGCTATCGCTTGATGGTTAAGATTTCGGACTCATATACTGAAGGTTGTCGTATACTGTATATCTTACTTTTTTTCTTGTTTTTTTGTTCTCAATCTTTTTTTCTCAATGTCCGCGTGTTTTTTTTTCTTATTTTACTAAAGTTTTTTTTTATTTTTTTCTAGTTTTTTTTTATTTTTTTTTCCTAACTTTTTTTTTATTTTTCTTTACGTTACTGTACTTCCTTTGTTATTATTATTTTTAATTTTTTTGTATTACTATGGGTAGCTCTTAAATTTATGCTTTAGCAATTTATATTCACTTAAATTAAAATTATATTCACTTGCTTTATTTCATACTGTTAATAACTATTAATAACTTGATTAATTATTCCTATTCCGGCTTTTTTGATATTCATTTTTATTTAATATTTTCGGTTTAAACTTTCTTTCTGGATTAAAAAAAATAACCAGCTTTGTAGGGGAATGTAAATTATAAAATATAATTTAATTAATATTATTTATATCATTATATATTGGCTTGAAAATAATTTTTTTTTCCGCTGTGAAGAAGGAAATTCAAATTCGTAATTTGCATAATGTAAATTAGTGTCGTAAGGTCACGAGAATAATGGATATTTAAAGAGTTGCAGAGCCTCACTCCGAGGATAGTAAAAAGTAATGCCTCATGACGAAAAATTAAGAACTAAATAAGTATCCGATTGAATACTACGGAATTACTTCAGTGAAGAACGGAAGTTTTGAAGAAAAGAAGAATTCCCTATCCACTGGTGAAGAAATTAATTCGGAGAAGAATTATTTTCACAGAGGTGAAAAGCCTAAAAGCCATTCGACTAGAAGCATCATAAAGAGTCAAACCATTTGCCGATATAACCAGGGCTTTGGAGCAGACAAAATTTGTAATTGCTCCGCTCCAGCTCCGCTCCGACATGAAAATACTTGCTCCATGCTCCGCTCCGTGCTCCGCTCCATGCTCCAAATACATTTTTAAGTCGTATTACCAAAGATCAAATATTAAAAACAAGCAGTTTTTTTAACTAAATTTTATTAATCATCATAATTAATTCTATAAAACAGAACAGCTGACAGTAAGTCATCTTTCATTGCCTGTCTTGTATCATTTAATACCAATTTTAAGGCAGAAAATAATCACTCGACACTGGCTTGTGTAGTGGGCATACTCGATGCAACTCGACAGGCAGCTTGAAGTCGGTGTAGGTAACAGTCCATTGCTTCAAATGCTGATTTTACTTTGAGCCTACCCATAATCTCAATTACATGACAATCTTGGTGAAAATTCCTCTCAAAGTCTTCTTCATTCGAATGTTGCATTTCTGAAACTCTCAGACGTTTTTCTAGCTTGTCCAGTTCTTTTTCAAAATCATCATCTTCTGAAGAATTGTCTGCTGAAATCGAACTATTTGTTTTTCCTTTCTTGCTATTCGATGTGGTTGCTCGGATTCAATTGTTGAAGGTCCAGCCTTTCACTCTCTTGCCTCATATCAAAACGTTTAAAAATCTTTAGTTTTTCGAGTCGTCGGACAATATCCAAAAGTCCTTCTTTTGCTTTTGTCGTTTGCGACGAACTCAGTAAAATTCTATACCGGGGATCTACGTAGACTCCGGCAAGAAAATGGGTGTTTTGGAAAAGATTTTCATCACATTTTCGCATGGAGGTCAAAATTCCCATAGCAATTTGTCCGCCATTGTCTTGGAGAAATTTTGCAAGTTTTTGCCACTCCTTCATGTAAACTCCCGGAGTTATGTAAGCTGCTTGAAAAGTAAAATTTGGCTTTGCTAGGAGATCTCTTGCCGTGCCGGCGTGGCCGAGCGGTCTTGACGGCGGTCTGCCGTGCAGGCATTGTGTCAGCACCCGGGTTCGATTCCCGGTCGTGGCTTGGCAGTTTCAATTCCCTTTCCTGTGTTTGTCAGTCTCTTCTTCACTTTCTTTTCGGTCTGACGTCATTCCTTAATGGTGTCCTGGGGCAGGCAACGGGAAACCACCCCAGTATCTTCCCCTAGGTGTTTCTGGGAGTTCCATAGAATTGGACCTGTCTCCGGACAGAATACTATGGATGGATGGAGAAGATCTCTTATATTCTTAGTTTCGTGCCATTCGGCTTTAGTTAATATCAACTCTCTGGCTCCAGCCGCAGCTACTTGTTCATAATAATGTTGAAAAACAAGTAGACGATCAATCATTGCAAACGTTGAACCCATATGAGTCACTGTATCCAAAGGTTGGGTTAGCCCATGATTTTTTAGAAGAATACTGCGAATATTTATTGTTCGTAATTTGATAAAATCATTTAAATAATGAAGTTACACAAAATTTAAATAAAAGACAAGTATCAATAATAGCTTTTATAGACTTCAGCAAGGCTTTTGATAATATTGACCATAAAATTCTATTAAAAAAATTAGAAAATTACGGTATAAGAGGAGATTTTCATGATCTTATCAAAAATTACTTAAAAAAATAGAAAATCCAAAATCCAAATAAATAATTTAATAAGTAAAACTCACAATGTTAAGAGAGGTGAACACGTTTAAAATTTAGGTCCTCTGTTTTTTTTATTTTATATATAAATTCTATTGGTGATGTTATTAAAAAGTGCAAGATTTACATTTATGCCGATGATGTAATACTAACAAGCAGCAACCAAAATCAAACTTTTACTTCAATAAATCTTCAACAAGATTACTCTTCAATGAGAATAAAATATAAAATTTTGAATATAGAAGAAAAATTTATTAATAATGTAGTCTTGAAAAATACATACAAATAATCTTCTGAAAACAAAACAAGACTTAGTTGGTCGAAGATTTTCAACATTCCTACTATAAACAATAAGTTTCATTTTAGAGTAAATGAATATACTTACTCAAAAATATTTAGACAAATAAATTGGAATAATTATAATTGTAATAATTGTAGAGAAATCAAAATCCAATTAATATGTGATATAGTCAATAAAAATGTAGTGAAAAACTTCTAATCTATGCTTTAACATTAATTAAATTTTGTTATTGAAAAGACACACATTAAACTTTCCAGCAGCTATAAAACAGAAATAATTCTCTAATTACACCTAATAGGACTGGTAAACATTAAAAAAAAAAAAAAATCTGGAGCAGTGGAGCAGTCAAAAACTTGGTTGCTCCGGCTCCGCTCCAACTTCGGGCAAAAACCCATTGCTCCACTGCTCCGGGCTCCAGCTCCGGGCTCCGCTCCAAAACCCTGGATATAACAGCCGACAGAAGGCAAGGCATTATGGGAGATATTTCAACCCGAAGAGAAACATATGACTAGATGTGCCGGTTCCATGTTGAAGCGTGCGAGAAGAATTCAAGTTCCGAATCAAGAAGAGTTCCGGACTACACAGCGTGGAGGTGGAAATTCCTACCCATTAGTTCGAGGAGAAATTATTCACCAAGGTGGAAAGCCAATAGTATTCTGCGAGAACTGTAAGTAAGAATTTATTATTCTAATTTGAAGGGAAAACATTCAGGCTGAACTCACGGAAAAGTATTCGAGATATCCGTTGGATAGAAAACCTGATTTAATGAGAGAGATCGGAATTACTAAGAACAACGCGGAAGGAAATTCACACAGGTGATTGAATTAAAGCCATTATTTAATTATTTCAAGCGGGAGTAATTTCAAACTTTGAACGGAACTTACCTTTCGAGAGAAAAGGAGA
Source organism: Thereuonema tuberculata (assembly GCA_023159025.1). NCBI lineage: Eukaryota > Metazoa > Arthropoda > Chilopoda > Scutigeromorpha > Scutigeridae > Thereuonema > Thereuonema tuberculata. Next base: position 17,383 of record JAFIDM010039710.1, on the reverse strand, counting down.
TTCGAGTATTAGTTTATTATTTAACTGATATTAAGTGCTTCGGAATTAAGAAGTTTATGAAAGGAAGCGTACACATAATGTTCTACAGAGAACTGAAATTAGTTTCACAGAGTTTGTGAAGTGTTATTATTATTACTTATTTATTAATATCGAGTTGATATTAAAACATGGTGTGAATAAGATGACTATTGAAGTTTAGAGAACAGTGTTTCGTGAAACAAGATTAAAGAAATTTTAGCTATTGAATTTTTGATAAGCCGTCTTCAACAGTGAAGAAATTAGAAGACTTTTGTAAATATAAGATTCCAGAATTTATATGTCCACTCTAATAATAAATCTTTTAAGATTTTATTTTATTTATCTGCTACTCATTCTTGCACTCTGCGAAATAAAACTACCCAACCTGCACAAATACAGTACAAGTTTATTTATAATTAAATGACAATCTGCTGAATTCGTATTGTATAATCCTAGCGCTGATGCATGTTTTGCACCGCCTGTCCATATTTAGAATGAATTGCTCATTCTTCTACCAGCACCGCCTTCTGCTGGTGAACAATTTCCGGTGCGTGTGGCCGTGCCGCGTCTCCTCAGTGTCCCATTTCTGTTTTATGGGATTTAGATCGGGGGAACGTGCGGGCCAGTCCATCGAACAACGTCCTCAATTTCCAACAGCAATAGTACAATGGGATCTGGCGTCATCATCCATAAGCAGGAACTCGGGGCCAACGGCACATCGTAACAGATGCACATGGGAAAGCAATACTTCAGTACAGTAGCGCGTACCAATTACGTCCATTTAGCTGACTCCCCAGATTAGAACACCTCGATCTCTCTATCGATCCGTTTTCCTGATGTTTGCGATGTGTTACCGTGTGCCAACCTCTCTCCAGATTAGCTGACGTCCAAAATCGCTCTGATACTGATCTACTCTCATCAATAAAGAATACTTTACCCCATTGCCCTAAGATCCATTCTTTGTGTTCGTACACCACTGTAAATGGTGTCTCCAATGGCAGGCTTAATGGGACACAGCGTACTGGCCGTAGTCCACCTTCGTGTAGCCATATGGTCGTATTAAACCTCGATATCCTGGTCCTGTGCTCTGTGCAGCTGGTTTACAATGGTTCTGTTATGGCCTGTAGGAGTATCACTGGATACTTATCATCACTGGACATTGTTTTGCGTAGACAACTGCCATCGGTTCTTCGAACTAGTGTTGTCTGAAGGCCGCCCGCTCGTATAATGCTACGGACGATACCGAACTCTTCGGCCACACTCCTCACAATTACGTGATGCCGGCCCGGGTGAAATCATACAGATGTTGTCTACTGATCATGTCACCATATGAAACCAATCGAACAACTGTAACATTCGCACTTACCTCGTTATGCTAGTTCGTTAACTAGCATAAACCTAATGAACTGAGGCTTTTGTCGGCTTCTGGGCTATCACATGACTTCTGTCAAAATGATTGGGAAATTTGAATGTGCAGCAGCTGTCTACTGTACATCCACAGTTATGCAACTCACAATATGTTCATTTGAATTGTTCATTTGATTTTGCGGGTGTAACCAGAAATAGTGTTGGTTCCTAAGTTCAGCACTTCATTATATACATTATCTCTCTCATAACTTATATACAGAGTGTCCCAAAAGGGATGGTCCAAACGAGGTGTGCTGATAGGGAAGGTCATTTCCAATCAATGTGACTCTCTTCATTCGGAATTCGACGGTAAAAAAGTTATTTCGGTTGTGTTTTTTTCCCAAAATTACCCTGTTCACCTAAAAACAATGTTACGAAGAAAACAAAAAAAGTATGAATCGAATGAAATCGAGGCCATCACACTTTCAATTATAGAACTAAGATTTATAAACTTAACAAAATAAATTACATTTCAAGAGTACTTTCAGAGTATTGATACTCTTTTTTCAAGTGGACGGTTACAAATTTAAAATAAAAACAACAACATGTGAGTCGCAGGAGAACAATTGGGTCACGTGTGCCGGGGGTCCGTTCCATTTTCCTTTCCGGGGGGAAGGGGTCGCTGCTTCCTTATGTCATCGCTTCGGGCCGGGCGGGTAGGGGAAGAAAGCTGTAAAAGCTCGAAGATGAATGAAAGATTGCGTAGATTTTTTAGTATCAATGTGGGAGGGGGGGGGGAATTGCTGTCCATGCGTAAAGGTTTTAATCAAGAAAATAAATGACCAAAAAGAATTAATTGAAGTGACGCGATATTGCCAATGAAGAAGCTTATATTAAGAGCCAAGAGGAAAATTTATCAATGAAAGAGCATAAGTGGAGTGCCGAGAGGAAGGG